>JANTPM010000005.1:15712554-15724065 GCA_025434745.1 Erythroxylum divaricatum
GGTAATGAAGCTAGCACCATCAAAGCAATCACCTCGTCGTCAAACTTTATGCCCATCTTTGATAACTGATCAACCATCCCTTCCATATTGTTTAAATGATCAGCTACAGAAGTACTCTCTTGGTATTTTACCTGCATCAATTTTGTTAGATAAAATAATTTGTTGTTGCCGGTCTTTGAAGCATACAGCTGCTCTAGTTTATTCCACAGTATTCTTGCATGAGTTTCGTTACAAATGTGATTGTACACATTATCATCGACAAACTGTCGAATATAACCACATGCTCGGATATGCTCAAACTACCAATCTTCGTTGGACATCTCCTCTGGTTTAGTTGTCGAAAATACCAGCAAATGTATCCTTGTAATCATCAAGAGATCCTTCATCTTGGTTTGCCATATACGATAGTTAATATCGTTTAGATTAATCATTTTACTCGTCTTCACCTCCATTTACCAAATTAAGCCAAATTTGAGGTAATTGACCTTAAAGATGAAACCAGGGCATTAAAATTTGGCAAAAAGATATCTTCTAAATTTTTATCACGGGATCGAAGTAGTGTCGTCGGACTCTATTAGAATAGTAAATTGTCGTTTTACATCAACTTTTCGAACAGATCATGCCAAAAAATTTATTATAATTTTGTCTTCCCGATGACATGCTTCTTTTCAAAAAATAACTTCAATGAAAACATAGCTCTAATACCATTTGTTGGGTGCAGTGGGTGTATTTTGTGAAAAGAAAAAATAAATGAGCAAAATGGACACAAAACATTTAACGTAGTTTACCCTTAATTTTGGGCTATGTCCACAGATTAAACTCAGAATATTTCTTCCAGTATTACAAATAGTAGGTATACAGAGATAAAATCAAAATAGTGGCTCACAAGGTGTTTTCCAACCTAAAAAATACTAACCTCACTATTTTATCACTCGCCAACCCTTTAGGAATATATTTCCTAACTTCAGAGCATTTGATTTACTCTAGTTTTCTCTCTATGCTTTGTTAAATTTTTCTAAAGCGGGGAGTGTCTTATATAGGCACTCCACTGCGCTTATATTTATTTCAACTAATACGGCACCGAAATCAGTGCCGCAATTGTTTTGTCAAATATGGCGTCCCTCCATGTGAGAGGGACCCGTATCTAACAGAACTTGACTTCTAAATAAATTAGTGGTCGTTAAAAGAAAAAAAACTCGGATTAGTCATCAAAGAAATTTCTGCGATGTGAAGTGATTACTGAGTTTGAAGTAGACTTCACACTTCTTGAACAATAATTCATCATGTCATTGTCATTTAGTATCAAACATTTCTGTGATGCTGAAGTAATTCATCCTATCATTTTCATTTAATATCAGAAATTTTTGTGATACTCTAGTGATCATTTTAGTTGACTGACTTTGTGAAAGATGAATGAAAATTAAATCTATTAGAGGATACTAAAATCTCTCTTGTAATATCCTCTACCATAATAAACAAATGCTCCATTCTAACTACATAATACTCATTAATAGACATTAAAATTAAAAACAGTGAAAGTGAAAAAATAAAATCAATTGTTTCAAACTTTACTCTTGACCAATAATTTATATTATTAATCGATATAATTTTTAGTATTCTTTATTAAATTTAATTTTTATTTATTGATATTCATCATTACTTTAAAATTTTAAAAAAGAAAGCGGAAAAATAAAATCAACTATTGACTAATAATTTATATTCTTAATCAATGTAATTTTATCACAATATAAAACAAAAAATTTTACACTAAAGTTTTCTTTAATAAATTTTATAAAATTTATATATTTCAATCATTAATTAAATATTTTGTTTTATATTAACATTTAGGCAATATTACTCTCTCTGTCTCTGTCACCATAACTAATTCCTATGAATTGCCATTCGGTAATGTTCTCGAATGGAGCAAGTTCTAGGTGCAGATTCCATCAGCTAAAATTCCTAAAATTAAAAACATCTTGAAAGGGATTTCGCAGAGAAGAAACCTCGTGATGCAGAAGAGAGTGATGCAAGTCAGGAGACATTTCATGTTGAACAGGCCTTCTCATCCATTTGACAGACTACATATAATTATGATACTTCACTCTTTGTGGCTGGGGAGACTCAACTTTAGACGCGCACATTGATTTTTATGTACAAACATTGTTTCATCCTTATAATAGTAAAACTTAATAAAATTTTTATTTTGATTTTAGTTTTTTTAAAATATTTGTAATGATAAAATAATATAATTTATTATTAAGATTTGAGCTTATATGTGATTTTGATAATTACTTGACAAAATCTCTTTAAATTTTTAACATCAATTGTCTTTTGTTTTTAAATTTAAAGAAATCGTTTTTTTAATATATTTATTTTAATTATATTGTCAATTATTATTTTAATTAAACATTATTATTTTTAGTAAGTGTATGGTTATTATAATTAATATCAAATAATTTAAAGTTTAATAGTAAATAAAATAAATAATTCTTTAATTATTTTCTTTGGGGTGTACCTAAAAGAAGACAAAATCATAGGGGGTATTTATTTTTATTTTTATTTTTAATTTTCTGTTTTTGTTTTTAAATTTAGTAAAAAACATATTTGTTTTAATTTTTAATTTCTGTTTTAAGTTTTGGTTTTTCCGAATTTCAAAAATTATGAAAATTATTAAAAATACTTTTTATTTCTTGTTTCTATTTTTATGGTCTGATTTATTATCATTTAAATATATATTATTTAATTTTTAAATTTTATTAAAATTATGAATAATTTAATTCAACATTATATATTTAACAATTAAAATTAGTTATCAATAAAAATTATGAATAATTTAATTAGGGATTAAATAAATTTATTTAAATAGAAATAATTTATTTTTAAATTGTATGTAATACGTAATTATTATTGAATATTAATAATTAAATTTTTTATTAAAAAAAATAAAAACTAAAAACAAAAAATGAAAACTAACCAAAAAAAAAAGTACTAGAAGTCAGAATTGCTATACATGTACCCTAATAAAGCTTTCCTTTTTTCCCGCAGATAGACGCGCGAAGTAGGAACATAACGCACATACCATCTTCAATGATACTTTCTCGGTCTTCGAATCAAAATTCAAAGCTAAGAATCTGCGTGGACGCATACACGCTCTCAAAACTTGAAAAGGGCTTTCAACAATGGAGTGGAAGAGGTTGGAGGAACCATATGTGAACACTAGCACATCACACAGCCCTTCTTCTGTTCTAGCCAGCGAAAGCACTATTTGGGTTGACGCTTCTCGGCTCCTTGAAGCCGCCTGTAGAAGTTCGATGTGATTCTTTCTCTTTAATCATTTTAAGATTCTATATTTTTTTCTCTTTGGCTTTCTCTTTTCTCAAAATAAGATTATATGTTAGTTGGTTCAGCCTAATTTTGGTGAGGTAGGACGTTACTGTTTGGATCCATGAGATTAGTTATCTTTAGCAAGAGAATACCTGCAAAACAATACAAGACACGCCGGGGGTTGATAACCGGTAGGTCCCTCCAACACTCAAATTAGTCTTTTAGTGAGGGTTTTGGTGGCTGTAAAGAAAGAATGTCAAGGTTCTAATATAGTACCTGTATCATGGCAAAGTAGTACCTTATATATGGAATAGATGTTAGGTTTAGGTCTTTACGTAGGTCTTTACGTATGCATGGGAGGTTTCCACCTACGAATGAGCCATGGACGCGTGGACCTGGGCCTGGACCTAGCACAACCGACCTAACCAAAACGAATGTATACATGAGGAGGGCTCAAATCCGCGATGGATGGAAATGTTTTTTGTTATACCCATCTGGGCTTGACAATAGATAGATGAAGTTGGTTTAAGCACATTTTTAGTTCGATTTGGCATGACTCTATAAGAGATAGTTAGAGTTTGACTTAAATTCTAATTAAAATTGAGATGTGCAATTTAAAGGCCCATTTGGTTATTAGCTGATTAGTTAAAAAATAGTTGACTGACCTTATTAATTAGCTACCTTTAGTGTTTAGTAATCAATTGATTGGATTTACTTATTAAATTCAATCAGCTGATTTTTAAAAAGCTCAACGACCATTTTTCTCCAGCTTATTATAAATGATAGATTCTGCCTTCTCCAAAACCTACGACAACAACAAAGTGGAGCAGCATGTAGTGTATATACCTATTATAAATTTATTAATCTTAAAGTCTTTGCAAATTCAAACGAGTATCTCTGCTTCCCTCTTGGATTCTAAGACCAAAATCAACCAAAAACACTCTTTTTTTCTTTGTTGCCTCTTCGTATTATATATTATATTTTTAATAGATTTATAAACTTAATTTTTGTAAAATTAAATATCTAAAATTTAAATTATTATAAAAATTTAAAAAATATTAAAAATATAATATTCATGTTATTATAATTTTTTTAAAGTCATGTTCTTATAAGTCATTTTACACATAAATAACTAATACAAAACAACTAATTTTACCAAATATTTTTAACAAACAACTGATGCTATCAACTGATCAAATCAGCAGATCTATTCCGCTATCAACTAACCATTGATATAATCAGCTAACAATTAATTCAATTCATTGATTGTCAAATAGGACCAAATTCTAATTTAAGTTATTCAAAATAAAGTTATTTTAATTTTAACTTTTAAAACAATGTTACTTTGGATTTAAATTTTTTAAATTAAAAATAATATTAGTAGTATCATTTTGCGGAGGGAGTTTAGGCCTTCCATTGACCTCTTTAATAAGCCATCTCAGTATAAATAGGTTCAGTTCAAAATGAACTGGATCATGACACGAATATGTCACTATGCATACCTTTTTAATGCCAATTTTTTGTTTTTAGTTTTTAAATTTAATAAAAATATATTATTTGAGTTTTTTTAATTTTTAATTTCCTAAAATTTGAAAATTATAAAAGCTAGCTTATTTTTTTATTATCTAATTTTATTATTAGTTAATATGTATTATCCAGTATATTAATTACTAATAAGAAATATGACTACTATACTTAAATTATTTAATTTATTTTAATAGTTAACTGATTTTATAAAATAAAAATATTCTGAAGAATAAAAAATTTTCATAATTTATAATTATTTAATAAATACATTTTTAAATTTAAAATATCTTAAAGTTCATAAATTTTAAAATAATTATTTATAAAACTAAAATATTTAATTTTAAATAATAGTATTAGATTTAGAGTACATTAATAGAAAATAATATTTTATAAATAAATTTTTATAAATTTTATACTTATTTAATCAACTTTAATAAAATATAGTGAATTATTATTAATAATTAATAATTAATATTATATAAAAGATTAAATTAGAATTTATAATTTAAATTTATGTTGAAATAAAATTTAATAATAATTAATAATAAAATTTAATCATATTGATATTAATATTCATATAAAAATTAAAAATTAAAAGAACAAAAATAGAACAAATGGTGCGATTGAATCATAAATAAATAATCCTCAAAATTAGTTTTGAAAATATTGTATCAAAGTTAGTACTTGCTTTGTATAGACAAAAGGTTGTTTATGTCTTGCCTCTCGTCTCTCTCTAAAAAGTGCAAATTTTGGTCTTGCTGTTTTTGTACATGGTAAGTTTGTGCGAGCATTATTTTCTGATCTTTTTGTCGTTGTTGTTTCTGTAGTATGGATCAGGACTTTCAAAATCTCGCTATCTGGGAAAAGGAAAACGCCGAGTTCGTGATTCCCACGGAAGATATTCAAATAGATGAGATCAATTATGATCTATGTTTGCTGGGAAAATTGGTTAAAGAACGAGCGATTAACGCTGAGGCTCTGGAATGAACGTTGTTGAGTCTTTGACATCCTATGAGGGGCACGTATATCAAACCAATGGAAGACAACAATCTATATATCATCCAGTTTTATCATCATATCGATATGAAGAAGATGTTAGCTGGAGGACCGTGGTCGTTCAACAAATGTATTTTGTTAGTTCACCAATGGAAGGAAGGGGAGAACCTAGCGGATATAGATTTCATTCATATTAATATTTGGGTGCAATTTCATGGTCTACTACTGGGTTTTGCTTCTGAGACGCTGGCAGGAAATATTGGCAACTTGATGGGTACCTATCTTGAGTACGACTCTGCTCATAGATGCAGCTCATGGAATAATTATATGCGCGTTTGGATTCGTATCAATGTGGAAGAACCTCTTATGCGAAAGAAGAGTATATGTAAATAGGGAGCTGAACTTATAGTGATAACGTTCAGTTATGAGTGTTTGCCTCTCATCTACTACCTTTGTGGTATAATAGGACATAGTGAAACCAATTGTCTTAAGCTACTGGAAAAGCCGGAGGAGGAGATCTGTCGTGAGTGGCCGGAGGAAATTTAGGCAGAGATGCGGGCTCAGAATGCAAGGATAAAGGTGCAATCGAAACGTGATACGAGAAATGATCTTGGAGCTAATTTGGTTGCACAAAATCTGGAGTTGAAATCTCCGCAATCTATAGCTAAAACTGCTCCTAGGATAGGAAATAATTTCTCTTTCTTTCCTAAGAAGTTAAGGCTCAAATCCAATGCAGATTATGGTTCCCAATTGGGCCACAAACACCATGCACCCAGTGGAAGCTCAACTAAAAAAGCCCCAAATAATATCCCTGGATAGAATGATAAAGAAGTTGTGGTAATGGATATCGAGGAAAGTAAAAAACGCCCTAGACAAGGTAACAATGCAGACAACTCTATAGAGATGATGAACACGAGCGATTCAGTTCTACCTCAACTCCCATATCAAGTATCAACGGCCGGTCTTGCTTAGTAGACCCGCCGAGAACCATGAGTTATATAGCTTGGAACTGTCGTGGCTTAGGAAACCATAGGACAATTCGAGCTTTGAAGGACCTAGTTAGGTTTAATAAGCCTTGTATTCTATTTTAAGTGAAACTATTGCAAACTCTGTTAAGGTTGATGAAATAAAAACTTTGTTTTATGATTTCTATTTCTGTGTTGATCAGATGGGCCGAAGTGGCGGCCTGGCTATTTTTTGGATGCACGATGTTTCTGCTATTGTCATAAGTTTCTCTAATAACCATATAGATATTAGCATTGATGATTCGACTACTCCCGAATGGCATATTACAGGTTTATATGGATTCCCAAAATTGAACAGAAAAGAAGCTAGTTGGGAGCTTCTTCGTTCTCTTTCACGTCTTCATTGCATGCCCTGGGTTTGTTTTGGAGATTTTAATAATCTTTTGTCCATTAATGATAAACTAGGAGGAGTGGAGTATCCTAGCTCTCTAATGGAGGGTTTTCGCCAATGTATTTCGGACTGTAATCTCATTTATATTCCCCTACTCGGCTTTGGGTATACTTGGGAGAGAGGAAGAAACACAGACTTGCTTATTTTAGAGAGACTTGATCATGCTTTTGTTAATGAAGAATGGATGGTTATTTTTCCTTTCCACAACTTGCATAATTTGGTGTGTGCTATTTCTGATCACAATCCTGTCAAATTGACGACTGAGTGTCAACTTCTTGTTAAGTGGATTAGGCATTTTAAATTTGAGAATAAATGGTTAGCGGAAGAAGGTTTTTTGGAGTTTGTATCTGACTTTTGGGTTGACAATAATGATTTGAATATCATTCCCAGGCTTCAGAAATGCGGCAACAGTCTGCTCAACTGGTAGAAGCAGTTGGGGAGTAACTTCTCTGAGTGGATTCAAGTTCTTAAAAGGAACATGAATTGGGCTCGACAGCAACATCAGCATAGTTTATTTTGGACACAAAAAACTGAACTTAACCGGCTTCTTGCCCAAGAGGCTATTTACTGGAAGCAATGATCAAAGATCTTTTGGATGCAGTATGAGGAGGCCAATTCAAAATATTTTTATATGCAAGCCTCCAAAAGGAAGAGATTGAACCATATTACTGCACTTATTGATGATAATGATCAACAATTCTCGGATAATAAGGGTATAAGTAAAGTTATTCTAGACTATTTCGCTCAACTCTTTTCAGTTTCAGGAGGCTCAGATTTTCATCAGTTTGCTTCTATTAATTCGGTGGTAAATCAAGAGGAAAACAACTTTCTTTTGGCACCATTACAGTTGGAGGAGTTCATGAGAGCGATTTTTGACATACATCCGGATAAGGCTCTTGGGTGGATGGGTTGAACTCGAAATTTTTTCAAAAATGTTAGCATATTTTGGGGATGGATGTATTCAACAACTATTGTACTTGGATGGAAAAACAGGAGCTTTCGGATACTCTAAATGATGCAGTGATTATCCTGATACCTAAAAAAGGTAATCCTAATAGTATGAAAGATTTATGTCCAATAACTTTGTGTAATGTCCTTTACAAACTTATAGCCAAAGTTATAGCCAATCAACTCAAAACCCTATTTCCTAGAATAATTTCTCCCCTACAATCGGCTTTTGTCCCAGGGCGTCTCATCACTGATAATATCATGGTGGCCTTTGAAATTATACATTACATGAGGAACAAAGGTAAGGGAAAAGTTGGAGAAGCAGCTCTTAAAATCGACATTAGTAAAGCGTATGACAGAGTTGATTGGGATTACTTACGGTTTATCCTATTAAAGCTGGGTTTTGATAGGAAATGGGTGGAGCTGATTATGGTGTGTGTTACTACTGTCTGTTATTCAGTGGCTTTTAATGGAACTAAAGTTGGTCCTATTATACCTAAGCGTGGCCTGAGGTAGGGAGATCCACTGTCCTCGTATTTATTCATCCTATATGCTGAAGGTTTATCCGCATTACTCCAGAGAAATAAGGTGCGCGAGGGGATATACATGGAGCTACAATTTGTCCAGGCAGTCCTAGCGTCTCCCATCTCTTTTTCGCAGACAATAACTTTCTCTTTTCTCAAGCAAATATGAGGGAAGGACAAAATATCAAAAGGATACTCGCTATATATGAAGCAGCTTCGGGACAGGTGATTAATTTTCAAAAGTTGGGTATCATGTTCAGCTTTAACACTACACAAATTGATAGGAATGCAGTGGAAGAAATTTTAGGAGTAAGTACTCCTCTTGATCATGGAAGATATTTAGGTCTCCCATCATTAATTGGGAGATAGAAAAAATAGGTCTTTGCCTTCATCAAGGATCGTCTTAGCAAACGCATCATGAGTTGGAAGAATAAATTGTTGTCCAGATCGGAAAAAGAAGTTGTTATCAAGACAATCACCCAAGCTTTGCCTGCTTATTGTATGAGTGTCTTCCGTCTTCCTCGAGGAACTTGTCATATTCAAAAAATGATGAATTCCTTCTGGTGGGGATCGGGCATAACTAACAGGAAGAACATACATTGGGCGAGCTGGGATCATCTTTATGTGCCAAAAAAATATGGGGGCATGGGTTTTCGGAATCTCCATTGCTTCAATCTAGCTATGCTCTATAAACAAGCCTGGCGGTTTTTTGCTTTTCTCGACTCACTTAAGAATAAACTTTTTAAAGCAAGATATTTTCTGTCTGGTAGCTTTATGGAGGCTAAGGATCGGGCTAATGCAAGCTTCATTTGGAGGAGCATTTATGCCGTCAAGGATATACTGCTTCAGGATGTTTTATTAGGACTTGGAGATGGAGCATCGATTGATGTCTTTAAAGATCTGTGGATTAATGAAGCTACTAATTTTTTTATCACTTCCCCTCTAATCCAAAATTTAGGTAATATGAAAGTGCGGGAGCTTTTCAACGAGTCTGGTTCTGGTTGGGATGAACAACTGCTTGAAGGGTTACTAACGCCTTATGATGTTGGACGAGTTTCCTGAATCTCAATTGCACTTGCAAAGCCCCCAGATCAATTGATATGGCATTATAGTAGGGATGGTTTATATTATATTAAATCAGGATACAAACTGGCTTTTAGTTTGTATACTGATATTACAATTTCTTTTGTGGAGAAGCCTTGGAATCGATTGTGGAACTTGCCTATCCCCCCTAAGATTAAAGATTTCATATGGCGCTATCTTTGGGAGTTTATTCCATGCAAAGTTCGTCTTCTGTGGAAGGGAGTCATGTTTCCCCCGAATGTGATTTTTGTGGTTATGAAGAAGACCTAAATCATGTGTTAATGGAGTGTCCTAAAGCAAAAAAAAGTGGGGATCTGGCGAACTTGCGTCTTCCAAATCAGGGGATTGAAGCTCTTCTAGGGAATATACTAGTAAACTTGCCTGTACCTCGTTTAACTCGTGTGTTAGCTATATTATGGAGCATTTGGTATCACCACAATATCAAAGTTTAGCATGGTAAAATTGTCCCATCCCTTATGATTGTTAATTTTACTGACAATTTCCTTAAATATTGGCATGATTCTCGGCGGTATTATGAGAGAGTTAGTGCAACAACTAGTGTTCTACGTCCTAGCACTTCAGGCTGGAGTAAACCACTGGAAGGTTTTTTGAAGTGCAATGTTGATGCGTCCATTTTTAAAGAAAAAAATGCAACGAGTTTTGCTGCTGTACTTAGGGACACAAGGGGGAATTTTGTAGCTTTTCTCGTAGGCTATTATTCGTCATTGTTTGATCCAGTTATCGCCGAACTTATGTCGATAAGAGAAGTACTTTCATGGTTGAAAGATAAATAAATAGATAATGTCATTGTGGAATCTGATTGTTTGCTAGCTGTTCATGTAAGCAATCTAGAAGGAGGGTTGAATAGATCTTTAAGCTTTTTGTAATTTTCTACAATAAAATTAGAAGTTAATTAACACAAAAACAATTTAATCAAATCTGAATGTAAAGAGTAGGGAAGAAGAGCAAACACTGTTTTTATAGAGGTTTGGTGTTAAGACCTACATCCTCTACCTAAGCTCCCACTTAGGATTTTGCAAACCACTTTATTGCACACTTTATAGTTCAGTGTGAACTTTTTACAATACCACTTGATTTCCGGCTCAAGCTACCTTTATACCCAATTTGTTTTCTGGCACAAATCCCACCTCACAAGTGAACTTTCACTGGTCACTCTAATTGTAACAGAAATAAGATAAAGATTGAAGAACAAAGCTCAATACAATGGTGTAACAAAATAAGAACAATAATGAGCAATTTTGGAGCAGTAGAAGAGTATTTTCGCTTATCGAACTTCCATCCCTTCTCCTTTGATCATCCACTCTTATATTTAGAAGAAAATAGCTATTGGAAGCCATTCTAATCGTTGTATAATTGATATGACTGTTCCTTAATATCCTCCTTTCCATTTGTGACTAATTGACTTCATCATAGTCAGTTCGTTGTACTCATAAGTCGACTTATCGCAGTGTGTAAGTCGACTTGTGTTAACGATTTTTGTAAAATTTCATCTCCGCTCTTCTGTAAGTCGAATTATGTTATGTAAGTCGACTTGTGTCCTTCGATAAGTTGACTTGTGTACTACTAGTCGACTTGTGTTGACAGATCTTCATATGTTAGTCGACTTATGATGTTCTAGTCGACTTATGTTGTTCGGATCTTGATGTATAAGTCGACTTATGATGTGCTAGTC
>JANTPM010000005.1:15742015-15771082 GCA_025434745.1 Erythroxylum divaricatum
AGTTCCAGCTACAATCTACATCAATTATAGCCTATTCTATTCTACTTATCTTTGTTTTTCCTTCCCACACTACGTCACATTCAGTCTTGATGTAAAATGGCGTGCAGAAGGCCTTGTTGGGAAAGGACGGAATACCAGGCGAATTAACTGATGCCCAAAAGCTAGACATGGATGAAAAAGCCATAGTTGCCATTCACTTGAGCCTTTCAAATGTCTTACATGAAGTTATTCACGAGAAGACAGTTGCTTTATTGTGGCATAAGTTGAAATTTCTATATGACAAAGAGTCTCATTAGCAAGTTGGTTGCAAAGCACCACTTGCACATGCTCCATATGGTAGAAGGTAGTTCTTTCAAATCACATGTTGATGATTTTAGTTCAGTTCTCATGGGTCTTGAGAATATGGACATCAAGTATGATAAAAAAGACCAAATTCTCATGTTACTCTACTCCTTACCTCCATATTACAAGAATTTTCGAGAGACTATTATTTATGGTCGAGATTCTCTCATATTAGAGGTCAAATCTCCCTTACTTTCAAAAGATATTATTGATAAGGAGTTCGTCTCAAACTAGAGTAATCCTGCAAAAGGACTAATTGTCAGAGGAAAGACCAACAGACAGAAACTCCAGTAGCAGTAACAGGCACAAGTCAAGATCAAAGTCTAAAGTCAGAAATGGATTTTGTAGATATTGAGAAAGGGCTTGTTGTAGCTGATTGTTACAAGCTAAAAAACAAGCTAGATTGAGAGAATAAAGAAAAGGAAGCCAAAGCCAATGTTGTACAAAAGGAGGAACAAACAAATGTTCTTTTGTTGAGTGAAAAAGGACCTGGACCACGAGTTGAATGGATCCACTGCCTGCTCATTTCACATATGTCCCAACAAAGACTAGTTCTTGACCTATAATCCAGTTGATGGTAGAGTTGTGTTAATGGGCAACAATCAAGCTTGTAAAGTGATTGTTGTAGGCACTATCAAATTAAAAATGTTTGATGATATAGTAAGGATGTTGACAGATGTTCGCCATATCCCATACTTAAAGAGAAATCATATCTTTTTAAGTACCTTGGATTGAAAAGGCTACCATTACATTGATGGAGGTGGAGTTCTCAGAGTAGTTACAAGTGCCCTGGTCGTTATAAAGGCTTTTCAAATCAGTAAACTGTACGTGCTCCAAGGAACGTTTGTTATCGGAGTAGCTGATGTGACCACGCTAGTTTTGTCAGAATCAGATGTCACTAGATTATGACATATGAGGTTGGGACATATGAGTGAAAGGAGTCTGATACTACTAAGCAAAAGAGGTCTTTTATGTAACTAAAACGTGTCAAAATTAAATTTTTGTGAACATTGTGTATTCGACAAGCAGAAAAGAGTTGGTTTGTCTACTACTATTCACAAAACGAAAGACACTCTAGACTTTATTCACTCTGATCTTGGGGGACCTAAACACGTCTCTTCAAAAGGGGGTGCTCGGTGTGTGCTTACCTTCATTGATGATTACTTTAGGAAGGTATGGGCATATTTTCTAAAACACAAGAATGATGTGTTTAACATTTTCAAACAATATAAGGCGCTAGTTGAAAAAAAGATTGGCAGGAAAATAAACCATCTCGAGATAGATAATGGCTTATAGTTTTGTAAAGGTGAATTTAATGGTTTTTGTAAGAATGAAGGAATAGTCCACCATCTAACAGTCAAAGGTACGCCACAACAAATCATTGTGGTAGAAAGAATGAATAGAATAATTTGGAGAAAGTTCGCAATATGTTGCCCAACTCTGGCTTATCAAAAGATTTTTGGGCTAAAGCGGTATCACATGTTACTTGATAAATCCCTCTCTATCGACAGCCATTGACTGTAAGACTCTAGAAGAGATATGGTCTAACAAACTTACTGATTATTCAAATTTAAAAATTTTTGGGTGTCTAACATATCTACATGTTAATGATGGAAAATTAGAACCTAGATCCAAAAAGTGCTGGATACCTTGATGGCATCAAAGGATATAAATAATGGTGTCTTGGTCCTAAGACGCACAAACTAATAATTACTAGGGATGTCATTGTTGATGAATCAACCATGCTTCACTGAAAGGATGAGACCCCTATTTCTTCTGATGTAGGTGTGAAGAGTACGCCCAAGCAGTTTGAGTTTGAGGTGGAGAATCGTCCTTCACAAAATATCTCTTCAGATCATATCCATGACCCCACAATCATAAAAAAGGAAGCCACAATGGCAGAAGAGGAAGAAACTTCATCAGAAGAAGAGGAGTATTCCATGGCAAAAAAATAGACCCAGTAGAGAAATTAAACCATCAAGGAGATATGCTGATGCAAATTTGGTGGCGTATGCATTTGCAATAGCACAAGAATAAAAAGTGTGGTTGAGCCTTCCACTTATTCAGAAGTTGTTTCTTGTGATGATTTTGCTAAATGGGTGGTTGTTACGCCCTAGCTTGACAGGCCACGGAGGGTTGGACCTAGACCAATTTTATTTTTTTAAAAAATAAAAAACAATGTCGTTTTGTACCTTCCAGTTGGGCCATCGGTTGGGACAGCCTAGACTGAAGTTAGACTAGGCCGGGCCGAGCCACATTTGCCATCCCTGTGCAGAAATTAAGTACATGACACAAATTCCTTAATAGTCTAATACAATTGATAGTATAAATTAGTATGCAATGGTTTGCACACGTCCTGACATTTCACATACTGTGAATGTAGTAAGTAGATATATGGCTAATTCAAGGAAAGAACATTGATATGAAGTAAAATAGATTTTGAGATATTTACGTGGTACTAACTCTTATTTGGAGTTTAACAAGAGTAAGAATGATGTAGTTAGTTTTATGGAAAATTATGTAGGTGAGTTGGATAAAAGGAGATCAATCGTCAGTTATCTATTCACACATGGAAACAGTGTCAACAGTTGGAAGATTACCTAATAGCCTATAGTTGCATTGTTCACTACAAAAACAGAATATATGATTGTTATGGAGGCAATTAAGGAGTTGTTTGGTTACGAGGCTTATTTAGTAAATTGAACTCAGATCAATAGGTAATTGTTGTTCATTGTAATAGTCAAAGTGTTATTCATCTGACCAAAAATCATATATTTCATGAAAGAACAAAACACATTGATGTCAAGTACTACTTTGTCCGAGATATAATTTTTTTAGGAAATATTGTTGTGAAGAAGATTGGTACTACAGATAATTCAGCAGATATGTTGACAAAGCCTCTATCTATGAATAAGTTCAAGTATTGCCTGGACTTGATCATAATATACAAATCATGATAAATGCCCTAAATGAGCAATGGCAAAAATAATTGAATGAATTTTTCATGGAGTCCTAATTTCAAAACAAGATGAAAATTTGTTTGATGTGTTTTAAAATTGTCAAAGTTGACCAAAGATTGTTCGCACCGTCCCTTTCTTTTGTCAATGGTTGGTAACCATGCAAATCTATACATGTGTGCCAAAGATTTGTTTTAACTAATTTTACATTCTTTCTGCCTATAAAAGGAAAATCACCGTATTCATGAAAAAAAACAGTGTGAAAAACAAAAGATGTAGAGAGAGTTTGAGTGAAAAATAAGAGGTCATTTTGTGAGGTATTTTGGGTGAGAATACGAAAGTCTTATATGTGAGTTTTGGGTTAAAGGGTTGAATGAAAATATTGAGTGTTTTGTAATTTTCTCATTTTTCTCCTAGTAAAAACTTCTTTGATTGTCTTCCCCAGTGGAAGTAGCCTATCTTAAAAAGATGAACAATATAAATTTCTTGTGGCTTATTTTTCTCACATATTGCTCTACTTGTTCCATTACCTCATTCAAAAATTTCAAACAAAATTCTATAATCCTACAATGCTGCAGTTTTTACAAGCATTCCCAAGCATAGATGGAGCTGGTGGCTGCTTTCAAGTTTTTATCTCTGACGGTGCGGTTCTTAATGATAGAAACATAATTTGCACTGAAGATGCATGTGTTAACGGTTAGTTCTAGCAAATTTTGCCCATGCACACCAAAAAGTTTCTTTCTTCAACTTAGTATTCTTTTTCTAGGGCATAAACAATGTCTGTTCTTGGCTTTTCGTTTGACATCAGTCATTTCATCATAACTTTTTAATGCAGTTGCATGCATTACTTTATGTTTTACCTTTTATGCTTGAGAAGTATTTCAAAAAATTATTGCAAGTAGAGTAATGCTGGTTCTATGGGTCGCGTGTCGTATATGTACAGGATTTTGTATTATCTGAGACAAATGAATGAGCATCCTTTTGCCAAAACTGGAATATAGTTCTCTTGTATTTTGTAATTTTACTTCATCAAAATTTTCTCACAAATTTTGTTTTTTAAATTCACAGATACACTTCATTTTCTGAGCTGTTGCCGCTTCTGGCTGTGGGCACATTACCCTTGTTGAAAGTGGAAAGGATATCTCAAGCAATTGAAACCAGCAATCTTTCCATTGTGAACTCCATCACCTTGTCAAGCCCTTTTGCGACTTACTCTTTCAGTGCATCTGCCACTTTTGAGGTCCGGAGTCCTTCAAGAATACAGGTACTTCTAAGAACTATGAAAGGTTGTGACAAAAGAAAGAAAGCATACGGCACGAGTGATCATATATGATATGAAATTTCGTCTCGTATTTTCAACTTCAAGTCTGGACCTGAAAAAGAGAAACTTTAAAACGAAATAAGCTATCATGAGGTTCAGTGACTGAACCATTTGATGGTATTAACTATTTCATAGAAGTGATGAGTTGGAATATATTGCTTTTTTGATAATCTCAGGTTGAATTTAAGGAAGGGACTTTTCAGCCTCCAGAGATAAAGTCCAATGTCGATATACCTGACAATGTGGATGTCTTTGGGCAAAACATCAATTTGTCACCTGTACAGCAAGCTCTCAATCCTCTGCAGGATGCAGTAGCAAACATTTCAGGAGCTATTTCTGGACAGTCACCACTTAAGGTACCCATTCCTGGCAATCGTTCAACTTCCTGGCTTCTCATCACCTACCTTGATGAGGATCTTCGCATCTCAAGAGGGGATGGTGGCCTCTTTGTTCTTGCTAGAGAAGGAAGTCCTCTCCTAAGTCAGTAGTAAGGTGTATTTCTGTAAAGTTGGATCTTGCTTTCCTCCCTTTTGCGTATCTTGCGGGAAGGGAATGTGTGAAAACAGTAAAAAAGCAGCTGTCTTTAGCATTAGCAAGGATAAGTGTAGAAACTGCACCAAAATAATAAGATCCAAAGTCCTCTGTTTAATATTCTTTTTACATTGTAAGTATAACAAAAAGATGGGGGGTTTAGTTTGATGTTGAATAAACTTGTAGTAGTTAGTAGTGAATGGTCCGATCTACCTACCAACATATCTGTGCCTCACCCTTCTCAGTTGAATAATGTTGTTACCTAACAGCTAAGCAAGCCTGGACTTTCTTGTCTGCTTGAGCTTGTGGACTGGAACCTCTCCCTCCATGATGGACCTGTTTTTGTCTTCCTCTGACTATTTTTACATAAGATCTTGCTGAAATAGACCTAAGAAATAAATATCTTTGAATTTCTCAAATAATAATAATAATAACCACCCTTGAATCTAGAAACTACTTCTAAGTTACAAGCTGGAGTGGTACAAATTGATTAAATTTTCAATTAAAGGGGAAGATTGATGAACTTGTTGAGAAAGTTTCTTGGCTCAACAAGTTGACAAAGTCTAACCTTGACTTCTTGCTAGTTTGCCAGCCATGAACGCGGTCCGTATGCTCCAATCACGGAGTAGAAATGAATAAACCACTCCTGAAACCAAGAAAATATAAGATTCAAACATTTTTATTTTTATTTTGTTCAAATTATTGATTACCAATCTCTATCATTAGCATTGACTCTTGGTGGATGTTCTTGTAAACTGCACGGAAGAATCAATCCTATATATACATGCATAATACATCTAATGAAAGTACGAGAACCAAAAGCAGATCATTGTAGACTCTTACATGGTGTGAGTCATTCAAATCAAACGTCAGGAAAGCTTGGATCTCTCTACCCTTTCTCCTGCAAGGAATACAAATGCATTCTTTCCAAATTCCATGGTTACTGGAATGAAGAATGTGTTAGGGTAAAGAAGGTTACAGTTTTGAGTTTCTAGGTGAATGTGATTTTCATCCCAAACAAAAAGGAAGTTTCCATCTTTCTTTAGTCTAATATTCTCTTAACACTGCAGTTTCTGTCTCTTTTCCCACATTCTCCTCATAAATTCATGACCCACATGTGGAAAGTTCATGCATGATTCGGAAGACGTTAGAACATTCTCTAAAGGTTTCAAAAACAGAACTTTGAACTAGTTCGCCATCTCAGATCCAAAGGGGGGAGAGAAGTGGTAGAACATCAGGTGAAAGATAGTAACTTTTTCTTGTTAACATGAGCAGCAAACAACCTTTAAAGTTAGAGAATGAGCAGATAGCAGAGCTACGTGAAATATTTCGATCGTTTGATCGAAACAAAGATGGAAGCCTAACTCAGCTCGAGTTAGGTTCGTTGCTCCGGTCCTTAGGGCTAAAACCTAGCCCTGACCAGCTTGAAACCCTGATACAGAAGGCTGATACAAACAGCAATGGTTTGGTGGAGTTCTCGGAGTTTGTAGCCCTTGTGATGCCGGAGTTGTTACCTGAGAAGTCACCGTACAGCGACGAGCAGTTAAAGCAGTTGTTCAGGATGTTTGATAGAGATGGAAATGGGTTCATCACGGCGGCTGAATTGGCGCACTCTATGGCAAAGCTAGGCCATGCACTCACCGCTGAGGAGTTGGCAGGGATGATAAAGGAGGCGGACTCCGACGGAGACGGAAGAATTAGTTTTGAGGAGTTTGCTCAGGCAATTTCAGTGGCTGCTTTTGATAATTCTTGGGCTTGAATCAGTAGGAGTTCGTATCTGGTATATATGCTTCTGGTTTCATATTATTTACGGGTGCAATCTTTGTAAAAAAAAATGATTTTCAGTTTTGTGATGGGAAATTGCGTGGAAGTTGTATCTTATATCATAAAACAGATATTGTTAATCGTCTTGATGGTGATTAGAAAGGAATCTAGTTTACCTGCCATTTCAAAGTTTTAAGATCTTGCTTGTGAGGTTACTTGGGAGGCATTTGTTGTATCATCTTCATCCCTCCTTGAATGAGAAGTAAACTAGATCTTCTCAGCGTTCCTCAATTCTGTCTAAGTGAAACTGTTTGTAAACATGTAGATGGCACAGTATAAAAGGTTGTGAGAATGTGATAAGCTAGTAATTTTCATTAGCATTTGAGCCGAGGCTCCAAGCACAGCTTGCTTTTCCCTGCTGAAAAAACTTTCCACTTCCAGTGGATGAGGAACAATGTTTGATCTGTTTCTTATAAAAATTTCCGCTGTTCTTAATAACCAGTCAGAAAGACAAAAGGTATTACGGTGAAGTCGAACAGATCTGGCATAAAACCTGAAGTTGAGGATGCACCCCCTGTAGTTTCATAACGATTGCAAGAATATGCTCCATAAATCAGGCTACTCATATGAACTTGAAGAGCTGGCGTTTATCGCTAGTAACAAGAAATTTTCAGTATAAGAGACAGTTTCATGCAGAGAGTTGCAAATGAAGAGGCCTCATAAAGAACTGCAGATTGTGGAAACCAACTTTGAGCCATAGTGTTCACACGAAAAACTCTTGTGAACAAATAATAATCAATTAGGACATGAAAAGAATGTAACATCACAATTATGTCAAAAATTCTACAGAATCACTGGCATTGATGACTGCCCTCATCTCGTAACAAAACTAATCCACACATCAAAATCTGGGTAATATGATATACAAGTGTCTGAAATCTGTGAAGGTGGAGAAGTTCTTAAGCGTTATATTTTCTTCTTCTACTTGGACTTAAGCATCACAAATACAATATAAATCCATAGAAGCAGAGTGGTGCCACCTTGGCAAATACAGGTATATATGTATATAGCAAATTCCTGTGGCAGAGTATGACCCAGAGAGCTCCGTCTGCGAATGCAAAACAGATTTCTGACAAGTACAATCAAGTTGAAACGAGAAATAAGCAAGTGACAACTCCATATGAGCAAAACCTTACAACAGATGGCAGTCCACAATTAGTTTGCGAAAAGGAAACATAACAGAGTAATGGAGCGGGTAGGGAAAGTCTACATAAACTTAGAGAATGGAACATAAAAATAGACTGAAATTGAAGAAAATCAAGTTCAACCTTGGATTTGGCTAAGACTGGAGTAGATAAGTTGGAGTCTCCCTGTATATGGAAGTAGTCCAGCTGTCCAGCTGATTATTCTTGCTCCACCTTATGAGCTAGAGATAAGCAATTCCTATAGTCAAGCTTTGAGGTGATTGAAGGTGCTTGACAGGGGGGGCTGCGAGAGAGAATCTGATGAGGTCAACACGTTGGTGAAGGGAACAGTGTTCCAGATTCAACATTTAAAGCAATAGAATTGAAATCAAACTTCACCATGTAAATAGAACAGGCATCTAGTCTGAAAATGAATTGAAAACAAAACCATGATTATAACGTTTAATGATCATTTTAAAACTATTCCATACTTCTATTGTGTAAGTTAGTCTGATCTTACAAGTCTCTTAGAAGTAAGTAAATGGTCATGCTCACAACATGCCAATGGCATGGAAAGGTTTATGTAATAGGAATAGCACCAGTCAAACTGCAGTTACAATATTACAGTTGTGCACAATTGCATTAATAACAGACAATGCAAAAGTAATTACAGAAAATATGATCAAAATTGAGGTAATTGCAGTAACGATCCAAATCACAATGTGGTCGCAGATTGCAATTCAAAATATTGAAACATCAAAAACATTTTCCTTTCTTTTTTATTATGTAAACACCTATGATTTCTAGCTCCCATAAATTATACCAAAAATTGGATCACAAAAGAAAATATAAAAACCATAATAAGGACATTTATTATGCAGATGGACTCGGGAAGAAAAGCTACAGACGATTAGTTTCTCAGGCTTGGCATCACAGCACAATGTACACATCAAGCCTCAAATTCATTTTCTTGAAAACCTGATCTGATAATCCAATTGTTTGCAATCACATGTAAAAAGGAACAGAAACCATCTGTCACAATCAATTTTGCAGAAGATACTGCATTATGTCCTTCCGAATAACTCCATCAGACCCACTTAACCCCCCATATCCGTAATCAGGTCTCAACATTCCAGGGTCCCAGAAGCTCAAGTGCCTGTATTGAATAACAGAGCCAGCCGGTCTAAACGGCCGCATCAATGTAATGGTAGGAAGGGACATTGCCCACACATTTTTTGATGAGGTAAACAGGTGCCTCTTAGATTCTTGGAGCCCGTAGGCCTGCATGCTCCCAGAACTCTTCAAATGGGAAGAGACACTATCCCACTTCGTCATCTTCATGTTCGACCTTGCATTTTTTAAGGCAGTCAATGATGTCCTACGTATGTTAGCAGAAGGTTTCATGCTGTCCAGCCATCGTAGAATCGAGTCACCGACATTCCGCCCAACTATATGTCGCTGTTGTATATTATGGTGAACCTGGAGTGCAACATCAAAGACAGCCCTGGTTCGTCTATGCAAAAGTAAGCGCATGATTGTGTTTAGTGTTGGTTATGGCCATCAAAGTAGTTTGGATCTGTAATACCATGAATAAAAATAGCCCATATACTACTAACAGCAGTAAACTCAATGATGAAAACCCATGTGTGCCATAGATAAGAAGCTGCAATGCCCATAGAAGACCACTGGCATATCAATGATATTCCATTAATGAAATACTACATTGCAGTAAGTCTAGAGAACAAGATCCAGTTAAAAAGACATAAGTGACTATATAAGCCCGGTGCTGTTAGTTTTCATCCAACCACACAAGTTTCTCAACCAAGTGCGGGTGACTAGTAATCATTCATGGAGTTGCCACTACACTACAAATCATTCAATTTGAACAATGATCCCATTTCGCTATATCAATCATCAGTGCCAAGGAAAAACACATTCCCGCATATTCATTATATCCAAAGGGGCAGACAGATACATAGAGATTAGAGTAAAAGAAAGAACTGGGAAATTCTGGACATCAAATACCTGCGAATAAACTGAGTGATCTTAGGGTGTTTGGGGCTGGCGATCTTTCTTTGGATCTTCGAAGCCAGTCTATAGGTCCGCTTCAGCCCTAAGAAATAGGCCGTAGCCACCGTGATCTCCCATAGGACCATCCTCTACTTTCTTGACTGCAATATCCAGAACGTTATATTACAAACAATCTTCTAGACATTTGCCTTTACCACGTTCGCTATCCCATAGAGAGACCTAATCTGTGTGCTTGCGTGGCGGATCCCTGCCACGTGTTTTTGCCTTTCTTTGATCTCTGTCCATTGTATATTTTCACTCCGTTCCGTTCTGCTGTGATTACGTGGTGCATGTGTAATATACTCTCTATTTTAATTTTAATTTATATGTTAGTAATTGAAAAATATTTATTATTAACATGAACATAAATTAAATTCCTATTTGAGTGTAATTAAATTAATAAATTATATTTTAAATCCTAGAAAAATATTATAATATCAAAGCTTTTAACACAAACTAACCAATTCTTCTAATATAAACCATTTTAGTAACATTTTCAAAACATGTAAAGTATAACTTAAATTGATAAAAAATTAAATAATGTTAACTCTTTTTAAGTTTAATGTTGCGTCAATGTTAACATGATATTAGTTCTTACTTTTTAAAAAAAATTAATAAATGAGAAATATAATGTGAGATTTACTGTCTAAAATATATAAGAGTAAATCTCGTTGTCTCCTAACAATAGAAACTAGTTTTTGATTAATTAAAAACTAATTATGTAATTGTAGAAATTATTTTTATTTATAAATATAAAAGTAATATTATATTAATATTGACGTAATATTTAATTGATAGAGAATTAAACTTGTGAAATTTTCATCTATTTAGAGCTAATTTTAAAAGTTCTGAAAATATGTTTAACATTTTAAAAGTGTAAATATTAAATTGCATTATATTATAAATGTCGAGTTTTTAAATATATTTTTAGCTAATATATTAAAAAAATTTGTAAAACAAAAGAATTCGCAGTTATTATTATTTAGATGTGCACTGATAAACCTATTTTTTACAACATTCATATTCTAAATGCAAGCGTGTGATTTTTACTTTACAATACTTTAAATTTGATGTATAATTACAGTCAATGTAAGGGTGATCATGTAAAGGCATGTAATAATGTTCAATATAAAAATTGATTGCCCAATCCGATGGCAGCTCTGTGTGGTTCTTCTTTGTCGCGTTCAATTTGTTATTTAAACGTATTGGTCAATTTAACATTCCTTTGGCGTACAGTCAATATAACGTTTTCACGAAGGTAAGTTAAATTAGGAATTTAAAGTCAATCATGTAAGAACTATAGATTCTTTATTACTATCAAAAAAACGTGCGAGTTTCAATAGTATTAATCCAATCATTTGATCAATTCGACAATAACATTTTAGTTCGTGGTTCAGCCAGATTCTGGCTGGACTGAACGTTGCCGTTACACTTCATGTGATCAACTGCTTCCAGTGTCAGCTTCAACGTCGAAACACCTACAAAACAAGAAAGGCACGTCGGGGGTTGTGTCCCGATTAGCCCCTCCGACGCTCAAGTCAGGTTTTTTGGTGAAGGAGAGTCTACTATAATCAGAGAGAATTAGGGTTGTGATCGCATACCTCTGTTATGGTAAAGTCGTACCTTATATATGAAGCAGCAACTAGGTTTAGATCTTTACGTGTTTGCATGGGAGACTCTCTCCTGCTAATGGGTCGGAGAAATCGTTGCTTGGGCCTGGATTTGGCATAGTCATAAGGCTGATCCTTGATGATTGGACCGATCGACCCATGCATCATTGGTACTGGGTTCGGGCCCAGTATGACCGACCCAACCACTATCAAACAGGGAAAGGAAACTCGAGCTATATCCTCTACTAAGATATTAAAGCAACCACAGGCAAATATTAATACCAATAAATACTAAGATTTAAGGACCTGGTATAATTCGCTAGTCAATCAGCAACTCAATTAACCTCTCGTAGGTTTTATAATTATGGCCTTAAAGACTTTCGTTTCATCAAAACTATTTTCTAAGTATACTTACATTGTCTTATAGTTTAACCAATTGGGTGCACGTGAGATAGGATTTGTTGCTAAAACGCATAAATTATGCACTCCTACAAGTTCATTCTTTTTGTTCTAAAGCTTAAGATATTCAAAGTAAAGTAAGAAAAGATGCAACGACACATCAAACATTGCTGCACCATTTGTTCATTTGGTCTCTAAAATACAAATTAATTAAGTTTAGAGAAATTAATCTTTTTTTTTCCTCCAGTCCAAATGTAACCATCTTTTCTGTTTTGCATTTTAGTTTGATTAATTTATGTTTGTCTTGAAAAACACTGATGTCATGTATTTGATGTTTTCACTTTTTTTTTGTCTCTAAGAAAAAAACTAGAATCTCAATATCTTGATTTGAAGTTATTAAAAAATTATTATGTATATATTAATTTATTAATAAAATGGATGATGATTACTGGTTTTACACTCAAAATATCTACTAAAAACTCAACCTAATTTAGCCATAATTGTAGTCGTTCCACAATCAAAAAAAAGTTGTGTGTTAGCTTGTGTTCAAGCTTCTCGCCTATTTATTTTATACAAAGATGGACATAAGACATAATATGTTTGTTTATGAGATCGTATTCAACCAAATATGTATTTTCTTCTAATTTAACTTATAACGCTATTCTATCATGAGACAAACTCAATCCCTTGTAACATATCCAAAATTACCTAAAAAATCGAATAAAACCAATTAAATCAAGATAATTTAAGATAAAAATAGAATAAATAGGCTAAATGTACATCGTATTTTCTTACACTTAATTTTTTCTTATTTTAAAGCAAACAAGTGATAATAACTGTCAACCTAAGTGAGTTTTAATTTTAGAAAGAATAAATAGTCCAATGAAATGGCTAAGTATTACTATTATTTACTTAGTTATATCATTCATCAACTACTCTAAATACTTACAATAATTTATAATTTAACCTTAATCTATCCTAGCAAATCTTTGAATATCAACTTAAGCTAAAGAAATGTACCTTATGTATAAAGTGAACATAGACTAACAAGAATAGAATAATAACTAATTAACCAACTTTGATTGAAAACAAACTAATGGAAAATATTTGCAAACTTGTATAGAATGAAGAGCTTGTTTGAATTCATACTAACCTTTTGACACAATGGTAAATACTTTGTCATAAATACCTTTAGTTATTTAGTTAGTCCATAGTTTCGAATTATTGGTAGCATTACTTATAACTTTGACATATTACTTATATCAAAATTAGTGGAATATAATTTATCAAATTCTCAAATTTTGTTTATTTTTATAAATTCACAATCAATATAGAATAACAAGTTACTTACTAAGATAAACTCTAAAATCAAGTTATATACTTGGTCACATAATGCAACACACTCATTATTTTTAAAACTATTGATTTGCACGAATTATGCATATATTTTATTTATTATTTTGCTTGTTTGTAATGCTAAATTACCTTTTATTTATTTTATTATCTTTTTGGGTAATTGTGCAAATTAGACATTGAGATGATATTATTTAACAATTGAAGGCATTTTTAAATGAAATCATAAAGCAATTTACAATTCTTGGAGAAATGCAATTTGATCATACCTATGTTGCCAACCTTTATTATAAAAGGATTAAGTGTAATAAGTGACATAGACTAAGCCACAATTATGGCGGAAATTATATGCAAGTCAGAAGGAAAACAATATGGTCTAAGGTTGGGAGGTATGATTATAGTAAATGCCATTTATTCAACTTCAAGAAGCCAATGAGATTCACAACTTGAAGAAACGACCATAATGAAGTCCATGTCTATAATATGAACAAACACTGAAACCCATGATGCATGTGATATTTGTAGGCCAGATTGTGGTATAAGTGGAGTAAAACATATTTTATTATAAAAACCCTAAGTTTTATGGGAATTTAGCCATCTTTTAGAGATAACACTTCTAAAGAACATCTTTTTCTTTCTAAAAGCTAAGGTTAGCCTTTAGAAGGCTTCTCCAACCTTTAAGTAACTGATTATAAGCTATGTTGTTACTAGAGGATTAATATCCAAATACCATCTCGGTGGATCAAACTATTGGTGAATTTAAATGGCTCCTTCTATGATGGCTTCTTTATTTTTTCTCTTTTGATTTAATTTTTTAAATATATTTTGTGGCTAAACACTTTTTCTATGTTTAGATAGGAAAAATGTTAGTAGTTATTTTTATGGATTGATTTAGCTTAGTTTATGATATGAGATATATTTCTATGATTTTTATTTATTAGTCTTAATGTTAATCAAAATATGATCTTAATTCACTTTATGGACAACTTGAGAGAGTTTTCATATGAGTGAACTATGACTTAGAGGGGGATTGAATAAGGTGCTCAAGAGAGACCTATATAATCTTTCTAGTATTGGGATGAAAACCTTTCATATCATTTCTTATAAATTAATTTATTCAAAAGGTTAACATAGAGATATAGGTTAACCGACTGGGGAATAAATGACTATAACTTGAGATTGAGAGAATGTAGCTTCAATATCTAAAAAGTTATGCCAAACTAAAGAATATACTCAATCTAAGTTAATTAAATTATAAAGTTAAATGTGCTACTATTGGGAGTACTCACTAAACACAATTATTTAGTTGCGTTAACTTTTGATTATTTTCTTGACTATTTTCAATATTTGAATAGTTTTATTTTATGTCTCTTTGTTAGAAAATCAATAAACATCATCTTTCTTTTGTTACCTTTAAACTAATTATAGCGTTAGATTTTTTCTAATTATATCCCTTCTTAATTTGTAGGAAACTATGATGGAGGATGCTAAACCATCTCTTTTGGTAACACAATCGAACATGGTAAGATCATAGATAAATACTTACTATTTTGAGATTAAGTCCAACTTAATTTAGATGCTTCAATAAAATGCACAATTTAATGGATTACCTGATAAAGATCCTAATGCATACATAATTATCTTTTTAAAGATATATGGCATATTATGAAGATGCTATTAGACTAAGGCTATTTTTATTCATATTCAAGGATCAAGGAAAATAGTGGCTAAAATAATTGTTGGATATATCAATTAAGAGTTGGGAGAGTCTTGCAGATAAGTTCCTTGCCAAATACCTTCCACCATCTAATAAACAAAAAGTTACGGAATGATATGTCTCCTTTCTAGTAGCTCAATAATGACACCTTACGTAAGACATGAGAGAGATATAAAGATCTACTAAATAAGTACTCATATCATGACCCTCCATGTAACACCCCATTCTTATCTAACATATGTACTTGCGTCTATCGGATACACGTATACATGCTTGACAGAAATAACATGTTAACTATCTCATCTTCACTGTACATAACATGACATCATAAACTAAATCATCAATCATACATTTTTTAAAACCCAAAAAGTTATCATGTTATATCAAAAACTATAATTTACATTGTTCATATAGTACAATAACATCTATGTTCTACAACATTATCCTCTGAACATAAACAACTAAATACACATTGAGTATTACAAATATGAAAGAAATAACTACGTCCTCAATCCCAGCTGACTTAGCTTTGAGTCATATCTAATTGTAATAATTGTACAAAATATGCTTCTATAAAGTCAAAGAAGCTAGGTTGTCTCACTCTCAAACCTGAAAAGCAACGGTGTAATTTTGATAAGTTTTACAAACTTAGCAGAGCAGTCATCCTCAATGGTTCACTCATGTCAGAAAACAAGATCAATTATAGCATGTAATTGTACAGTTGTATTCCACTTGACAAGTATAAAATATTATCACAGACAAATCATTTTTCAGTTAAACAATTCAATCATATAACAACATTTGTATAGCTTTGCAAATCATTCAATGAATTCTAAGCAGTGAATAGTTGATTAAGTTATGAAAAATTAATTTTATGTATTTCTAAATCAAATATAATTATCGTTCTTGATTTACAGTTTAGTGTAATTAATTTATGTCTATATTGAAAAAATTTACAAGTTGCAAGTTAGAAAAGAGATACAATTTGCACAGCCAGGTCATGTACTTGATGTTTTGAATTTTTCTGTCTATAGGAAGATTTTCAAAACATCAATAAATTGATTTGAAATTATTGGAAAACTACTTTGTATATATATATATATAAAACAAAAAAATCCTAAGAAAACTAAACTTTCAGCCACAAGTGCTATTTTAGTATTGAAAGTTCCAATATTAAGTTCATGCGAAAGTTTTAATTGGGTTTTTTTTTTGGAAAAAAAAAGTTGTAAACAATTTACCAATTCAATAGATTTTCGACAGATGAGAAAAGATACTTCTTTTCTTACGAGGAGTTTAAACCAAATCAGAAGCAGTAGCTGTCACTAATTATATTCGAGAAGTACGATCGATTCCATGTGGTTTGACAGATAAGAAGTTACATTAAATAACTTTGAGGTGCGCCCCACGATTAAAGGAAGATGGCAATAAAAAAAGAAAATATAAAGTATTAAAATAAGAAATTATATGATACTCTAATAAACCAGACGGTATATTAATTGACGGAATTAATAGCTACAGACTGTCTCTAATTAACATTGGAGAATGGACCCACGTAGCAGTTTTGAGTCAATCTTGTATCTTCCAATAAAACGTTTCTAACTGAATTTCACTTTTTAATTTTTATCATATTGCTTTTCTTACAAATGGGGTAAAGCTAGCGTCGAGTATGTCTTGAGATTTTCTGTCCCAAAATATCCCGGCTCTTTTGTCTTTTTTGCATTTAAGTCATTCATTCATAATGAATGAATGTCTTGGATGTAAAGGAGATAAAGAGATCAGGATATTTTAGGACAGAGGAATACGCCCCGTTAAGTATATAGTGAATCACCGTAAGCATTAGATAAAGAATGGAGCATTAAATAGTTGCAAGTTCATTTCATATGTTTTATATAACAAGAAATCATTGCTTTCAACGATACATATGTTGCGTGAAATATAATTTTCACCCAGCGGCGTAGCGTACCATTGTTATATTATCAGCAACTGTTGAATACAATACGCGTCTGAATGATTAATTATGCACTTCGAAAATAACTCTTTCGGTTAAATGTTCAAATTGGAAATTTGGAATGTATACATTAATTCGTATAGGTTACTTCTGCTGATAGTACAGTCAGATGGTTGGAAGTGGATACGATTGCTATCTTGGTACATGGAAAGCACGTTGCTAGAGAATGTACACAAGATATGTGCACAATCGTTGTTATACATTAGGTCAGATTAAAGAATTCCAACTGTGATATTTGGTGTTTTGATTTGTTTAATGTTCAACTTATGATTTTAAAGATAGCACCCATCCAGCAATTTTCCATTACTTAAATCTAGACAAAAATAATAGCTACTTGCGTTACCTTTTAATGAACACCACATATATATTCTTGCAAGTGAAAGATGAATGTCGACAAAGGAAGCACACAGAGATTCTTGACAAGATTTTGGATAGAAGTGTTTCACGAATATTAATAATAAAAAATAGAAAATAAAAAGGGGTGATTTTCCTTTTAATTAAGAAGTCATGAATCATGATTATGATATTTATTCTGATGTTGAAAATTCATGGCTTTTGGGACACGAATGTTGTAAGATCATCTATTCTCCAAAATCTGTTCCCAATCTATATATTCTATGGATCCAATCTCAATTAGGTTGGTCGCAGCCAGTCGACATCACCCGTACTAGTCTGTCCTCATTTCTAAGTTATCAGGAAGCATCTCATTAATTGAAAAAAAAAAAGAAAAAGTTACCAAAAAATCTTTATTCACAAAGCATCAAACCTTTGGTCGATCACCTCTCATGTCTCTTGGGCTGTGCCTGTGATGAAAAAGTTGAAAGATAAGCACGAGGGTGACTTGGAACTCAAGATAAAGGTGAAATGGCATCATTACAGGACATCCCAGAAAAGAGGGAATAACATCAACGTACTCCAACGTAGCGCATCTTCTTGTTTATGAAGGTAACTCTAATGTGCACAACCTTTCTTCTCTGTCTACCAAAACATTGACAGCTTGACAGAAAAGGAAAAATTTAAAACATAAACGCGATGTGGAGTCTTCACATGTACGCTTGAATTTGGCATTTGTTTCCTTTTCTTGCCAACTTCCATATGAAGCCAGTCAACCTTCCTTAGCTGATAATCAACGAGTTTTAATTTAAGGCGGCGAAGTTACAATATCTCAGATAGTATTGTAACAAGTATAATAAAAGGGTTTTGTGATGAAAAGGTGGATGGATAGATTGTCAGGCATTGCCGCTTCTCTAAAACATTATCAGTTCCATCGCTTTTATATAATTTATGAAAAGAGCATTCCTCAGATAAGATTAAGACAACGAAAATTGGTCCAAAACAAATAAATAAAAAAGTTGTGGCTTGAGAATGAATGTTGAATAGCTGTCAGGTACTTACTGGGGCTAGGACACCAGCCACCCTTTGGCGTTTTGGTTTTCATTGCAAATGAGAATATATCATATTCTTATTCCTGAACATCTATTCATTCAATAAATAGAATCTACAACAATAAATATTTATAAAACAGGAAAGGAATAACAAAATAAGTGATCCAAACCTATCGTAAATGTTCAGATTCACAGGACATCAATAACCGGAGCTTACAAGGAAAAACGACTGCAATGTCCTACCAAGTTTCCAAGTAAGATTCAGGTCTCTAACAAACTTAAATTAAATGTCCCGTGCATAAATTATGATTATTAATGAAAAATCAATATCCAGCTCCATTAGCTCAATATCTTATTAAGCAGTTGAAGCTTGAAAAGTATGCATTAGAAGGCAATTTGAGTTGAGTTGTAGATGCCGTCATGGCGGTTTGTCTCGAAACGCGTTACTAGTGGATACCGTCACAGCGCCGCTATTACTAGTACCACCCAACCCCTCACGTCAACATCACTCTCAAAATGCCTAGAAAATCGAAGAAAAAACAAAGCATAAAGAGGAAGCCCGGTAACCAATCACTCTTTTTCTTCCCTGCCTTGGAGTCTGGACCACAAGCACACTCAGTGAAAATGATATGCACTATTGAATATTTGGTCCTTCGTCGAAGGCAAAGAAAGTCGGTAGATAGTTACATAGGGATTCCCTATACCGAGTATTGTTTTTGTTTCAGTATTTTTTTATTTACCTACTGCGTCAGTCTGGTTGGGCTAATAGAGGCCTTAGCTTACTTGTTCGACCAAGACATTAGGTCCAATTCAAAAGGCAGGCTTACAATTATAGAGAAGCCGAGACAGCTACCTTCCCTGTCCAGATTCAGAAATTATAATCAACTCCCCACATCTGCAAGTTCACAAGTAACCATGGGCAATGAATTCATAGCAAGTTTACCTCAAATTGAATCATTTTCGGCCTTAACGAGATTTTGCAAGAGAAGCTTTTGGGTTTGACTATGCAGGGCCCCCTAACATGAAGGACTGGAATCAAGATCTTCATCTTAATTTATGGGCAACCATACATTTGAGTATGTTCATTGCAAAGCTGCATAACAAACTCTCGTCTTAACAAACTTCCAAAAAAGGATCAGACTTATATTCACCACCATTATCTGATCTGAGAGTCTTGATCTTTCAACCACTTTGCATTTCAAACATCCTTTTCCACTTTAGAAATATCTTTTAGACTTTATCTTTATGCTTCATAGTGCACCCATACCCTTCTAGAGAAGTCATTAATAAAGGAGACAAAATAATGGCTACCTCCCCAAGATGCATTCTTGGAAGGTCCCCAAATATCAGTGTGAACATAACCTAGAATGCCTTTAGTGTGGTAAATAGCAGTATCAAATTTCACTCTAGTTTGCTTACTCAATACACAGAGATCATAGAATTCCAATTTACGTGCCTTTGCACCTTTCAGTAAGTCTTGCTTTACCAATCCTTGTAATGTTTTTTCACTAGTATGTCCAACATGTATATGTCATAATCTTGTAGTGTCTGAGCTATCTACGTTAGCAGCTTCAGTGATAACTACTCCATCAATAACTGTACTCCCTTATAAAAAATACATGTCATTTCGTCTTGTATCTTTCATCACCACCAGTGCCCTGTACACAGCTTTAAGAACTCCACCCTCCATAGTGATCTTGATACCCTTGGATTCCAGTGCTCCCAATGAGATAAGATTCTTCTTTATATCTCGTACATACTGAACATTACTCAATTCTCTTACTGTTCAATCTTGCATCTTTAAACAGATTTTGTCTATCCTTTATGTTTTGTAGGCGTTATTATTTCCCATAAAAAAACAACTTCACCATCGAGCTCCTGGAAGATGGAGAACCATTCCCGAATGGGACACATATGATAGGTGCAACCTGAATCCAAAATCTACTCCTTGGAGTGACCATCAGCAGATGAACTAGCTAAAGCAAACTCGAAATCATCATCTCCTAATTTTGCAACATTAGCTACAAAACTCACTTTCTCCTTTTCTTTGTTCTTCAATTTGGGTCATTCTTTTTTCCAATGATCCTTTTGGTGACAAAAGGCACATTCATCTTTATCAGGAAACTTCCCTCGTGACTTTGAATGAGATTTTCCCATCTTCTCATGTGTTTCTTTCCTTTATTCGTCCCCTTGCAGTGAGTGCCTCAGTTTGTGAATTGTGAGTCTTCTATTCCTTCTTACGACACTCATGATTCACCAATGTCGCAAAAACCTCATCTTTCACCTCGGATTTTCCATATAACAAAGTAGTTATCAAATGATCATAATCATCATGCAATGAATTTAACAAATATAGTGCCTTATCCTCATAAAAAATTTTCACATCAAGGTTTGCTAAATCAACAAGTATTTTATTATAATCATTTAAGTGTTCGTGCATAGAAATATCTGGATGATACTGAAATCGGAAGAGTCGCTTCTTCAAGAAGAGCCAATTTTCTACGCTCTTAGTTATATACTTTTCCTCCAATTTCATCTACAACTCCTTAATAGAAGTTTCCTTCACATAAGGGTATTTTAGCTCCTTATCAAGGAATGATCGAATAAAGGCACAAGTATGGAGATTAATTCGCGTCCACTGCTTCTCATCCATATCTTTGGGTTTATCTTCCAGAACTATATCCAACTCTTGTTGATACAATACATCCATAACTTCACATTGCCGCATACCAAAATTATTAGAGGCATTGAATCAACCTCTAACCTTGTAGTAGTGATTAGATGTCTATTGAATGTAGGTGTCAACGATGACGATATCAACTCCCTCTTAACGAGTTTGTCTTTATCTCTAGTCATCTACTCGCTACTATTCACAAATATGTACTATTTGTAATCACGGTTCACACGACTGTATCTCCGATATTATTCATTGCACTATAGCACCGACACTGTTCACGAGGACTGTAGCACCGTCACTATACATGAGAACTATAACATTGATACTATTCATCGATACTGTAGCTCTAACAGATTTTCACTCTTATAACACCCCAGTTGAAAAAATTGGAGTTCTGATACCATTTGATGTGCGAAAATGTTAATAAATTTGGAGTGAAAAATAAAACAGCAATAAGAACACCAAGATTTTTATACTGGTTCGACAATGTCTATGTCCAGTTTGGAGACAATTAAGTATTTCACTATAATCAATGAGAACATACAATAGTGTTTATCACTCAATTTCTCAAAAAACTAAAATTAACCCAAGTTCTCACACTTCTATTAGGAAGAGAAAAAAAAAACAAATGCTCATTGCTGTTTTTATGCTCTCTTCTCTCTCTCTTTTCCACTTTTGCTATTTCTTTTTTATAGTGAAGTCAATGGGAGAAGGTCAGCTATAAAATATAGCTGGTCAACTTGTTGCATCGAAATCTACCGAAAGTTACCATTTTTGACTTTGAGACAATACTCAACAGGATCCAATTTAATTTTCACAAATTCTAACAATCCGTTTCCTCGGTTAATTCAAAACTGAACTATAATACAAAAAAAAAGCTAGATCATTCTTGCTTCTGGGGATTTACCAATGATCCGTAAAAGAAAACAAGTAATCTAAATAGACAAAAGAAATCCCAGAAACCAAAATGCCAAGTATTCAATTAACACTCTTACCTGAACAGGAAAGAGTGCGGCAATCCAATACCAGGGCATTTGATCCCCTGCCAACAATTCACTACAAAATTTGAGAAAATAAACAGATTCCACAAGACAGATGCGAGATAAAAAGATCAATTCGGACAAAACTCCAAAGAACCTTAAGGCAGAGATGTTTGCAAGTCAACGTTGTTAAGGTGGCTAATGCAGTGAAAATACCCTCCAAAACTTTGTGTTTTCTTACATATATAAAGGTTTTTGATCAACCTTAAATTTTCACTCTCGATGTTTTCCACTCATCCTCAATGTTGACTGTTCGAGTTAATCCAGCTGGTCTGAAGCTTGCTCTAGAACTATAGTTTATGACAACTTGAGTTGAGACCTAGCACTCTTTGTCAATTTAGTCACATTCCGCATCGTAGCTTGTGAATGATGCAAAGATGTTTTCAATTTCTGAGTAAAAATGCCAGTCATGTCTACATAAACAGGGACATGGTTTAAAGAGGAGGTAATAGAATAAAGTGAATATAGTAAAAAATAAGAATAAGAATAAGAATAATAATAATAATAATTATTATTGTTGTTGTTGAGTAATAGAAAAATGATTATTATTAATATTGATAAAAATTAGTTTATAAAAGATTAAAAATAAAAATTTATTATATTTTAATTAATTAATTATAATATATTAATTAATTAAAATATTATAATTAATTTAATTAGCTAATGAATTATATTTTAATTAATTATATTGTAATTAATTTGTTGGATTGTAATTAATTAATTAGTTAGTTACAATATTTTAATTAATGATAATGTAATGTAATGTAATTAATAATATTATTTTAATTAATTATATTGTAATTAATCATATTTTAATTAATTAGTATTAAAAATATTTAAAAAAAATGAGTCATTGGTAATGTATGAGCTTTATTCCTCGACTAATGAAGGATATAGAAAATTTCTCAAAAGTAAAATATTAAACTATTACCCCTATAATGATAATCAACAACCAATCACTCATTTTTCTAGTCCTTACTCATTAATCCCTTTCTGAACTCATCAACCAAGCACTTCCTAATTATTTAATTGTATATTGTAGTTTTATGATTAAAATTATCATTTTTATTATATTAAATATTATTATAAATCACATATCCTTTTTTATTTCTCATACTTTTAATATTACTTTATAAAAAGGTTTAGAAGTATAATTTAAATGTCAATAATAAAAATATGAATCTCGTATTTGTATCGATTAGTTTGCACATTAATTAAAAACAATAGAAAATATAAATATCATATCAAGTTATACTATTAAATGGTATTAATAATTTTATATAATATTGATCCGTTTTGGCCATCTGTTTCTTATCCTTTTAAATGTCTTTTCACTCTTTTTTCCATCTCATTTTTTTCATTTTTCTTTTTTTTTTTAATTCAAATTTCTCTCTTTCTCTCTCTCCCCCCTTCCTCCCTCTGCTATTACCTTCTCTCTTTACTTCCTTTAATTATTCTTCCAGAACAAGTTGCTTTTTAATCTAATTTTGGAAGAGTGTGCGATTGTACTTGTGCTTAGGTTTTTAGAGTTGTATAGAAAATAGCAAAGGGAAGAAAGTAGGTCTTAGAGAATTAAGATATAAGGGTCAGAAGCTTAATCAAGGTTAAAATTTAATCAAGTCTGTTTCATATAGTTCGAGTCTGAACTCTATCTAAAAACAATTTTTTTATAAAAAAGTTTAACTCCGAACTCAACCAAAAACTAAATTAATTCATATCAAATTCGTTGATTTTAAGTTGAATTAAGTCACTTTCGAGCTTAATTGCTAAGCCTTGGAAACACAAGCTAAACTAGGTTAATAAAGAGGAAACTATAACATTTTACTTTTGTCTCACAATGTTTAGAAAAATTGTATGCAAGAGGTAACTATGGTATAAGAATGACATAACTTGTTTCCATCAACATGTATTATTGAATGAGTTTAGATAACGGTCAATGAGAGGTAGGAATTAGTGAAAGAGTTAAGATAATAAGAATAAAGGAGTCGATACTAATTTGGTATCATTATAATTTTTTGAGATAATGATTTCAAATAAATAACATTTTAGATAGATTAAAATTTAAAAATATAAAATTAAAGAAGTACTTAATAATTTTAAAAATAATCTAACATAATATTCAATATTGACCAATATTAATACTTTACCGTACTAAAATTAAAATTAATACTAAATCCGATACAATATTCCCAATTTTGGTAAATAACTTTTTTTTTGTAAATTAGTTAAAGATAAACAATAGAATAAAGAGCACTTTTGATTTTGTTAGTGTTTGAAATAATTATCTCATCTGTATTATTATGTCTTTAAAGTTAACAATTTTATATGAAGATTTGTTGAACTCAATCAATTATTGTCTTCTATTGAAATATATATTGCAAAAGTATTCATATTGGATTAATGATTGATTTCTACAATTTCATTGTAAACTTAATTAGTTACTTCTAATTATATAAATTAATTAATAGATCGATCCATACTAAAAAACAAAGTACTTTCCAATTTTATAGTAAGTTTCGTAAAAACGAATCTCTAATTATAATCTCATTAAGTTGTAAAATACATTTCTTCTTATAGTCTCAATATTTTATGACACATAAGTATTTCGATTAGAATGATATTTTATGGATATAATTATATCTATACGTCTTTTTTACTCAATAAAAATTTTAAAATGCATTTAAAGATAAAATTGTAATGTTATTCAGAATTTATTCCAACAAAATTAAAATAAAATGAAACATTGACTGTTTTTCCTATTTCACATATATAATGACATTAGGAAATGAAGATTTTTAGTATTTGAAGCTAAATCTTTGAAAATAGTGGTTATAGTCTTATTAAGGAAAAAAGTAAGTGGATCCTAAGTAGTGTTTATTTATAATATGTGAAACTCATGATGTAATAAAAATAATTAAAAATTTTAAAAATTAAAATAATAAAATTTTCTTTGCCCCCGTGGACCACCTAATCAGATCGGTGAAAGAATGTTTACTTGCTTTAGAGTATGCACACGAGAGGAAATAAATAATGTTCTTGATGCAAGTCAACCAGATCCTAAAGGGAAAGCTTCACTGCAAATGCTTTTACAACTTTTGGAATGCTATCATCATTAGTTCTGAAATCATCACCACCCAACTTAATTCGGAGCTGCATTTGTTTGTTGTTCCCTTTGTACGACTAAGAAAACTAGAATGGTGAATCCACGACAGACACTATAAAATGTAGGAATTTTTTTGCTAAAAGCTTAAAGAAGGCATTTTTATTTCCTTCATTGCTTTCATCCATTCGTCTTTAGTCGGAAAAGTAACAACCTCTTGACTCATCCTCTTCTTATGTGATAATTATGTGAATTTCTCCTTTTATTTCAAAAGGATGTTAGGAATTTATTCCATGATTCCTTTGATATAAATGAGGTTCATGAAACAAAATTCATGAATCTTCTGATTACTTCCACTTAGATTAGACACAATAGGTAACATGAATTGACCTTGATTTGATTCTTCAAGTTCTAGATTACACCTACTTAGATAAATTCCTTTGTTATGATTACTTGTAATCAAATCATTTTAATCAAGAGTCTCGTATATAAATAGGACTTTTATTTCACCATACTTTAGAAAGTCATTTACTAAAAATATGAAGTTTCTTGATTCAAATTCAGTTATTATACATATCCTTTTAATTATTTAGAGTATCTCACAAAGATACTTTTCTCTCGTCTTTAATTTAGTTTTCCATATTTATGAGAGAGGTTATAAACGTAAGCATGATCTTAGACTTTTCATATCAAGTTTCTACCTATCTATAATTCATATGAAATACTTATAACTAATTTTATCGGCACTCAATTAAGTATATAAGTGGTTGTAAGCAATGCATCACTCTATAGCTTATTGATAAGTTTGCTTATGTCGTTATAAATTTAAACATTTCTCTTAGCATTGTATTTCGTCTTTCTACAACGCCATTTTGTTGTGGACTTCACAAAATAGTTAACTATCTTTATGTTTTTTTCTTCACATAATACCTTGAAATTACCAAATAAGTATCCTTGATTATTTTTCATTTTTAATTTCTTATCTAATTGATTCTCTATCAAATTTATATACTTTATGAAATACTTTAATTTTTTATTTTCAAGAAATAAAATAGACATGACCATATTAAGAATAACCATTTATGAAGGTGATGAAATATATTGTCCCATATCTTTTCCTTATGTTCATTAGATCATAGATGTTATAATGAATTAACTATAATGGATAGGAAGCTCATATTCCTTTTCCAAATGATTTTCTTACTATTTTACTAGTCAGAGAATGTTCAAAAACAGGCAATCTACTTAATGTAAATCACCTAAAAGGTTTTCTTTAGCTAATAACTTTTTTTTTATTTTGACCAATGTAACATAGTATAACATGTCACAAAATTAATATCTAGCATAAATCCATAACCATAATAAATGGTTCTAAGAATTCATGCCACCATTGTAGAAATTTACATAAAAACCAAAGTTAATCAATTTCAAAATATAAATAAGATTCAATCAAATCTTTGGAGCAAATAACACCTTATGTAGGATTAAGGATTGACCATGACACATGTTTAATTTGTATGTTCCAATATGTTTTATAGTGGCTCTTAAGTTGTCTCTTACATAAATTCATCGTATTCCCTGTGAAATGTTTTAGAATTTTATAAAGGCATCCCTATCCTTCATTACATGGTTAGTTGTTCCTAAGCCTACAATCCACAAGGATGTGATTTATTTAGAAACATAGAACAAGAGAAAATTATAGAACAGATGCTTGTACAATAATATATACATTTTTAGGCTCGCTACAGTCATGACCATAGTGAACCTTATTATTATAATTAAGACACTTGCCTCTATTCAGGTTCTGCATTTTGAAAGGAAAATTTCCTTTTTCATGTTAATTCAACTTTGCCTTTTTATAATCTTGAGTATAATGAGTATTTTCCTTACCCATTTTTCATTTAGGTCTCTTTATGATGCTTACACTTTATGTTCATAGCTCATGTAGGCTAGAATCAACTACATATACCTTAAAGGACATCTTAGACTTCAAAATGTTCTTTTTATAGTATGAGATGTAACATCTTCCATTGTCTTGATGCCCTCACTGTGAGTTAGATAAATCTTCATATGCTCCTAACTCTAGGGTAGAGAATGGATCATAACTTGTACTTGCTTCTCATATGATAACTCATGACTAACATCCCACAACTAATTTATCATGTTTAACACATGCATCAAATCCTTTTGCATTATGTTTCAAACTTGATGGTGAGTGATCTTACTTTGGTTATAGAGGTACCTCCAAAATGTGCAACTAAAGTAGATCATATGTCCTTAACAATTTCATATTTTTAGATCTCACACATCATATTGTTATCTATACTACTTAACAATATAATACGAGCCAATGTGTAATATCCTAGTTCGATAATTATACTATGTAATGTGTTGTACATACATTTTATAGAGTATGTTCTATTTATGGTGTACTAGAGTAATTTAAGAGTTTAAACATATTATTAAGGTTAAAACGGAGATCACAGATATACCATAAATGGTTATAGTCCCGACTGAAAATTTCTACAAAAATTTCGAAAAATTCCAAAAAATTATGGAATAGTCTAACAAGCTTTAAAATCTCTGAAATGTGCTTTAAGGATTTAGGGTGACACTTTTGAATGGAATTAAGATGATTGTTAATGGGTATTTTATATTGATTTTAGATAGATAATTTGCTAAACTCTTGTCCATTTAATATTTAAATTGCATTAATTAAGAGTTATTTGTTTTAATTTTAGGCACATATTTGATTCGGAATGTCTAAAAGCATAAAGCAAGAAAAGCTTCTCAAGGAAGACCCACATCACCTAAAAACATTGACGTTTTGGCCAAGACAAAAGAGAGGGTTGTGCATGAATAAGGAGGGCTGTGCGTGAATAACAAGTGGACCAAAAAGTTAATTGTCACATCAATACATAGGAAATAAAAAAGAAGTTGGCAGTGGCAGAGATAGAGGGTATAAAACATTTTATTCCAGCAGCTACATCGTTCGTTTGGCGTGAATAGGAGGTGGATCAAAAACTTATTTGTCACATCAATGAATAGAAAGAGGAAGAGAGAGCTTGTTAGTCCCTGAATTTTTAAATTATTTATTAGTTGTTTAATTATTTATTTCTAATTTGTTTGTTTATTTATTTATTTTCTTAGAATTGAGTCCATTAATTAGTGAGCGTAAGTTGAAATTAGAAATTAGAATGGAAATATTATGATTAAATTAAAGTATGGTATGGTGTTGTTAATAGATAAAGACAACAAAAGGGAAAAATGGGTATTTCATTAATTGATGAGGGGTAAAATTGGAAAGACAACAAAAATGTTGTCATGAATTAAAAGAAGAAGAGAAGAACATCATGGAAGAAGAGAAAGAAGAGAAGAAAAACGTGACAGAATAAAGAAAGAAGAGAAGAAAATCGTGGAAGCTAGGGAAGGAAGAAGAACAAAATCATAGGAAGAAGAATTTGTAAGCGATCTAGAAGGGGGATTGAATAGATCTTTAAGCTTTTTGAAATTTTCTACAATAAAATCAAAGGTTAATTCACACAAAAATAATTTAAACAAATTTAAATGAAAAGAGTAGGGAAGAAGATCAAACACTGTTTTTATAGA
>JANTPM010000005.1:15845435-15867992 GCA_025434745.1 Erythroxylum divaricatum
TCAAATACACTCGTTGAGCTTTAAGCTCTAATCGGTGGCTGCTCCGGTCACAACTGTCATTATCTGATTATGCATTCATGAATGAAATGCATATGCCACAATCAATCAACATATATCACATTCAATCACATATGTCACAATCAACCACATATGTCACAATTAATCACATCATAGACAGGTAGGTCTCCAATTCACATACAAGTAGCACTTATATAACACAACTTCCCAGTATATAATCACTAGACCTTCTATCCAGAATCCACAATCACAAGCAACACATAACCCACCATTATCTACCACAGAATTATAAGCAATTAATAATTGAGAGAAACCGTCTAGGTTACTCACCAATAGCTTCCGAAGCTAGTGCCTAAAAGTCTTAGTAACGTTTGGAGGTTGACGTTCCAAATGTGTCTCAATAACAATTAAAATACACATATATTACAAATTGTACAATCAGAAATGTATAATAATGCACATGCAAGAATTAAAATGTTTACAATGCATGTTCGTGACATTCCCGGTATCATTCAATAAATTTTCATTTTTCATGTTTTTTTTGGATTTTTATATGTCAAGATATTGTCAAAAATACTGTTCAGAAAAATAATCAATTCCTATTCTTTTAATCGGTCCTCTTACTTTGATTTAATCCGTCATTTTCAATTTCATCACAAAATTAACAAATTCTCATAAAGAGGTAGCTAAATGGCTTAGGAATCCGACGCTTCAAAAATCAGGTCAATCGGAGGTCGGATGGCCAAGTTATAAGAAAAAGAAGGGAAAAGGTTAGGCTTGGAAAAGAAATAACAATAAAAAGCACAAAAGGCCTCCACGCCTACTCCAACAACCAATTTCAAACAGTCAGATATTTTGGTCCCGAACTCCAATTTTTGCAAACTTAGTATCAGTGGAAATATCAGAACACATTCTACAACTTTCATGAAGCACTTAAAAGCAATTTCAACCTCTAAATGAGTCACAATCTCAATCAAAATTTCTGTCCTGTAAATGTCATCCTAAACAAAAACACATATTCTAAAAATCATAACTTCCTATTCCATTGGCCAAAAATTTCAAGCTTTATATCAATGAAAAGATTAGAAAACATTCTACAATGCTCATGAAGAACTTAGAAGCAAATTCTACCTCTAACTAGGTCAAATTTCCACATGATTGTGGCTGCCCTGTTAAATATCACTTAAACCATATCCACATTTCAAACGTTCACAACTTTCACTTCCTACATCAAAAGATGGCATATTATACATCATTAAAATGCTATGACATTCCTCTAAAACTTTCAATAAGGCTACTTGCTCCAATTCAAGCCATAACAGTGTAGAATTTGCCTCAAAGAACAGTATCCACAAAACCTATAATTATAGGCATTTTCACAAACAAAACACATTAATCTTTGGATTACATCCTAAAGTCAAAAGATCATAACTTTCAACCCTGATATCGAAAAATGCCATACTTTATAGCGATAGAAAACTAACAAGAAAAGCTATAACTTTCATGAAGACCCCTTTAGTAAAATCTGCTTAAATCAACCCAGCAAAATTCCCAAAGTTTCAGATCACTAAATGCAGTTTTCGAGCTACTGTTCATTCCTACACCCTTTCTCACATTCTAGTCCAAATTAGGAACTCTTCAAGCCAAAATTAAACATTACTTCCTTTACAAGAATTATAGCCAAACAACTCTAGTTTAATTCAAGCTAAACCTCATCTCAATTGCATAACCATATAAAAAGTTATGGCAAAATCATTGAAACATGCACAAGTCAAATTTTCCAGATTATCATCCTAACCTTTCTCCTACCTCTTCCACACCATTTCCTCACCTATAACCACTCAATTCACTCAAGATTTCAACCACAACAAAGTCAAAACCTCTACTTGAACATTAACCTACAACATAGCATCAACACACACTCAATCATTTTCCTTTTTATACACTCATCTAACATCCTTATATTCAATCTAAAACAACTCTTATTTACCTACACCACCTTCAACATCATTCATCCTCAATCAAACAAGAATTCATACCCATACAATCAAAACACAATTCCCATGAAATTAGTTCACATAACATCACAATTAATTCTTTTAACTAACAATTCATGATATAAAACACAATTCTTACCTACTTAAGCTTCCACTTCTTCAACTCTTCAAAAATACCACAAATTCTCTACCTCCCAACACCATACACGATCATCAACCTTCAAGGCTTAGGTTTGGATTTTTAATGAACAAAGAAGAGCAAGCAAAGAGAAAGAGAGTGAGAAGGATGGTCACAATTCAGGAAAACACAAGGAAGAGAAGAAGCTACGAAGATTGATGGAGAAAATTTCACTTAAATCACCTTTAACCCTTTCTAAGAAAAAGCATCGTAAATGACTAAAGGGAGGTTGATTTTAATTTAACCTAAGTACACATAGTGGTATGTTAGGCAAGTGACAAGTGTCACTTGCCACATGTCACATGCTTAGGCCCTCTTTTATTTCTTTTCCAATAACAATTCAATTTCTACTCTAATTTTTTCCCAAAATTCCAATGGCTCAAATCAATAATTCCTAAATTCATGTATCTAATTTTCAGTTCCATTGGACAGTAATTTTTTACTACCGGTAACCAATCGGTCTGCTACTAGGCATTTTTCCTAGTCCAAAAATTTCTCCGAAATTTCCAGAAAATTTTCTAAAATTCACTAAAAATTCTCAAACCTCAATGACCCTCTCCAACTAAATTTTCAAGCACACAACCCACATTTTTCATATCAATTACATTTATTAACAAATATACCAAAAAATATCATGAATGCATGTAAAGTCATTTTCATGTGCTAAATGTCCTGTCCACGTGTATGTGTAAGTTATATAATACATGAGCATGAGATGTGTTTTCCTAATTTCTCTGATTGATCTCACATATACCAATTTCGGGTTCAAACCCTTTGTATGGAGATGGGATGTTACAGTTAATGATTTAAAGATGTGATGCTTATTTGAAGCGTGTATTACCCACTAAGTTTAGAACTAAATTGGATAATAAAAGGTTATGAAATATCTAAAAGTTTGGATATAATCTTACATAACTATTAAACAAATTATTTTTTAATGTAAACTTTTAGGAAAATGGTTCTCAAGATAAGTAGAGGGAGTAAGATGGAACTAATGCCTGTGCTAATACATTTGATTTATAGTTATAATGATACAAACAATGAAAAATTCATTTTCATGATAAATTCAAATAGTTTGTTTATGAATTTATCATAACTACAAGAAAATTTAGTAGAAGTATAATTGTCCTCTTATGTGACAGTATGTAGAGACATATTGCTTATAGAGAACAATGATTATAATTTTCAAATGTTGAAAAGATAATTGTCCAAGAACAACTCTTGTTGGATATGAAAAGTTAACAGTTTGATTATGACAATTAGAACTATAGAGAAAGATTGGAAGTTGATTACCTATTTTAAGTCTAAGTACATAAATAATTTACTAAAGGTGTTTAGTATTTAAGATATCCGATACTTGTGAAACATTATAGACATCCGTCATTTTGTGTATGAGATGATATTTGAGTTCAAGTTAATCATAATTAAGGTCTATTTTACTTAGAACAATATAATTTTAAGATTGGATAGGTTCCAGTATAACAATAGTTCTAAATAAGTCATAATACATTTTTCATTTAGTGAAATGATTAATTGGATTAATAAGTTCTTTAATCAACTTAATATAGTTCTTCTCATTGTTCAAAACAATAATGTATTGTGGAATATTAGATCCATTAGATATGTAAAAGGAGCTAAGTTCTCATCAAAGATCTAAGGATGTATTTATACAATTTCTCTTAATTATGATGAAAATTAAAATGAAAGTTATAAGATTTAAGCAAGTGTTCACTATAAATGTAACGTCAGACTCTCTGAGCCCTTTGTATTGGTATGTACTTGGAGATACTACTGTATATTGATATATACATGGTTATATATGAGTTCCAAATTGTATTTGAATCCTTTCAGTATATATGCCAGTGATATATAATATTATATGTCCTTACATGAACTTAGAGTTCATTGGTATGCGAAATCTTGGAGATTTCTGACATATAAGCTTCTAAGTGTGTAAAATCGAGTCCATTGGATGGAGCCATTATGGCATATTTAAATGTGTTCTAACATCTTAGAGGTGATTAGACATTATTTATAGACTTATTGGATGCTTAGAAAGCTTAATTGGAAAAGTTGATGTACATAACGGTTTATTTGTAAATTGTTAAAAGTTAAGGTACTTAAATGTAATTTTATAAAGTTAAAGGGCTTGATTATAATTTTCAAAAGACTGGGAATCAAAATGAAAATAAAAAGCTTTTTTCATTTTCAAATTTTGAGCTTAATCGCAAATTTAGAAAAAAATTGGAGGGTATAATGGTAATTTCACATATGCTAATCACAAAAGGTAATTTCACCATGTTTAGTCAAAGATGAATCAATATTCTAGACTCTTCTTCCTTGTATGGCCGTGCAACCCACCATTAAAGTTTAGAAACACTTTGTTTAAATTGAAAGAAAGGAGAAAAACACCATTCGACCATCACCAAATTTATACCATTTTTTCCTCCTATCCAAACCAAGGTGTTTGAAGTTAACTTGGTATCAAGGAACTCAAATTTATCATTAGATTTGAGAAATTCTCAATGGATTTTAAGGTATCACTAAAGGAAAGTTTAGGTAAATTTTGTCTCATCTCTCTCTACATGATAGTTTTGAGTTTGGTGTTAAGATATGTTGTTCTCCATGCTTCAATATGCATGAAACATGGTTTAGATCAATGAAATGAGTCATGGAGAAGTCTCCATAAGCCAATAACAAGATGCCCTCTCTTTGGTGAAAGTTTGTGAAATTTTGAGTATCTTTTGAAATTGATAGTTTAAATGAATTCTATGTTGTTAATTGTGTATGTATAATGTGAATTAGCGATGAAAAATGAAGAAGGTATACATTGGATAAGGCTTGCCCAAAATGATGGGGAAGAAATAGACTAATGTAATAAGTTGTAAAATTATGATAATTATGGCTTAAATGAAGGGAATTGGAATTGAATGGAGTAGTAAAATGTGTTGTTGTTTGGAAGTGCTTGTTACATAACAAGATAGGAGCATGACTTACTATGATAAAGTCTTGAAAATCTGACTTGAAAGTCATGCACGTTTAAGTGTTTGATAAAATGCCTAAGTGAACTTGGCTTAGGATTTAAGGATTGTAATGGTGTGCATTGGAAAGAGTCTTTCATGTTTAATTAGAATAAACTTGAATTTTTACTTAGATTTATGAGTAGTGGCCTAATGTTCTTGGATAAAAATGTGCTTAATTATGCTTTGAAATGTGTAAGTATTGGATCAAAGGCATTAAATTAGAAAATGCAAAAGAAAGCTTATGTGAATAATAAGGGAAGTAACCATGTGAGAAGCCTAATTGACAAATCCTATAGCTTAAAGATAGTGATATTGTGTTTTATACACTTATGTGGTAGTGTATAAATATAAGATACATGTTTGATTAGTAAATACATTGTATATTTATAAGTATAAAGGCTCAGGAGTTGTAGATCAAGGAGCTCATATCGAGGATCGTTCAAGTCAAGGGAGTGAACACCTTCTTTTGAGGTAAGCTAGGGAAACGATATCTCTCAAATGGGATTAGGACATCCTAAGGCATGCATGATGACTTGAATGTGAATTTTGAACCTAGGTAATGCATAGTAGAATTAAATCTCAAATAGATGCTAGTATACTTGTGTATTTAATAAACGACATTGTTTTGGATAACTCTTTGTACTCGGAGTGCAATTGATATTGTTTTCAACAAATCTACACTTGAAGTGCAAAAGACAATGTTTTATTTTCTGAAACTACATTTTTGAACAACTTCGCACGTGGAATACAGAAGATGACTTCTATTGCATGAAATGATGTTTTGGAACTTTCATATGGATAACTGAGTCAAGTATGCTGTGTGTATATGTTCTCTTTTGGCTGAGAGCCATGGTAAGGTTCCATTTTATTGGTTGAATTGATAAATAAAGGTATAGTGCCTTACTTGATTTTAATACTTAATATTTGTATATGATTTTTATGATTATTGAGGTAAAGATTGGTCATTCGTCTGCTAGGCACAACATATTAAGCAACCCTCGTACCTTTAACATTGGTATATAAAATTTGAGTCCTCATATCGACACCTTTCTACGGGACTTGTGGGTGATTGCACACCTAAAGGTCTGGTCACTGACAAGGTCATCACCTAAGGTCATAACACTCTTATCGATCGTAATCTAGACTCACCACAGATGAAAGTCGAGGGGAATTGGTAGGTGTGCAAACTAGTTTATCGACCGACACATATAACTATTTGAGCCCCCCAACTAGATTTGATTTGTATACATGATGCTTTTCTACTCTTGTGTACTAGAATTGGAACATATGCTCACTGAATGAGTGATTAATAGGTTATGCTCACTGAATGAGTGATTAATAGGTTAGGCCTATGTGGTCCTAACTAGTATATGTTGAGTCATAGGCTAAGCCTATGTGCTTTTATGTCATATATGTTCACTTCGTAAGTGGTTATGTGCATGCTAGATGCATGAAAACCCAATCTTTAGGTTGTCTAGACTGTCTTGGTGTGTATCTGGTCCTGTTTGCGATATATATTTTTCCTACTCACTGAGTACATAATGTACTCACCCCCTTCTCTTTCCAACCATAAAGGTTAATTTGGTGAGCTTGAAGCTTTGAGCAGATCATGTTGTCTTTTGACATTTTCGAGGCATTACCGTACGTGGATAGTCTCTGTTTTGTACTTTTGTTATATAATGGCTCATGAACTGTTTTTTTTAATTAAATTGAATATATTAATATGCTTTATGATTTAGTAAATTAACTTTGACTGTCTTGTGGTTTGTAAATGACCTTATGTATGAACCTTTTGTACTGTTATTGATATTACTCTTAAGTAGACTTAAAAGTCTAGAAGTTGTGGTAGAGTTTTAAATGTAAATATAGAAGTGCGTTTAAAACTGCTTTATAGGTATTTTAATTGGGTTTTGGGATTTTTAAAATACATTCATTATGTTGTCTAAATGTTTTCAAAGGATATTTAGTTAACCTTGCATAGTCAGGTTAAAGGTACTATAAGTATCCTTAGCCTGAGTATGCGGCGGTTATCATATGCCCGATGTGGAGTTAGGTCGTGACAATAAAGAATTTTGTAGACTTATCTCATTAACCCACTATCCCAATAGTGGCGTGATCATAATATAGTGATATGGTATAAAATACTTAAATGATTAGCTTAGTACAAATGGGAGATTATTGATTTATTCGTTACAACTAATCAACTAATTATAGTCTAGTGATAAAATAATTTGAAGTCGTTCTTTATCTTATACATACTTAAATGTATATGATAAAGTCCATGAGATAAATATACATTGCAAATAAAATTATGATAAGATTATAATTATGATAATTATATTGCATTTATGTATTATCTCTAAATTGTTCCTAGTCATTGTTCTATTAAGATTGGACAGTAATAGAATGTAAAAAGATTAGAATACGTTATGTTTTTAATATGAAGAAAAAAGTTGATCTTATAAACTAAAGTTTGGAGATACTTAAACAAACATGTAGGTATTTTTTAGAGACCAAATTTATTGAACTAACCCTATATAAGAATCTATTTGAAACATTACTTGTATGTCTGTGGAAATTTTCATTGTAATGATTATATAAGTGTTCCTTTAGCTTTAGATCTCCAAATTCATCTTATATAAGATTACTATGTTTTGATACTACTTGTGACATATTCTATCAAAAATAGCTTAGTCGATAGTCATTAGATGTAGTATAAACTATATGGAGGTAGTTGAATGACTAAGAAAGAATTCATCACCCAAAAGTAATCAGGCGAATGTTTCATTTTTTCGATTAATATTGATTTAGGAAATTCTTTTCAAATGTTAAAAGATATTTTGTAAATATTTTACAAATGTCATTAATTGAATTAAAAACTAATAAAGAAGAATTAATATGATTATACTCAAAATAGAGTAGAAGTTAACTCTATGATTTATGTCTAATCAAAATATTATATGATGAAATAATTGAATTATATTAAAAATCATGCACAAAAAAGTTAGTGAAAATTACTTTGACATTCTTAAATATTTGTTTGGTTAGGATGTGTTATAAATGTCAATCTTGATCTATGGATATAAATTGTTTAATTAGAGAATTAAAGATAAATTAAAGAAGTTAATTTATTGATCTTAAATATGATTTGTGATTATAATTTGTATCCATTGTTGACATATTGAAAACCTAATGGGTCATATAAAGAATAGGTTAAGGAGAGAAGATATTTTAATCAAGTTAGATTTGATTGTAAATTTTGAGAAAATTTATTGTTAAATATAAAGTATTTAATACATAAAGTTTAATATGAAATTTTAGATCTTATTAGAGCATAATTGGTATTTAGTTAGAATTATTTTATAATTCTAATTAAAGTTTAATTAAAATTAGAATTTAATTTTAATTAAAAATTAAAATTAGAATTTACTTTCAATTAAATTACTCAAATGTCCAAAATATATTATAAATAGGTTAAGCTACAAAGGAAGTAGCACTCCTTGCTTAATCCTATCTACTATAGCTTTTTTTAAAGTAAAGAATTTTATTAATAATAAGATGTCCACACATGAACACGTGAACAAACAAGCAAATAAAAGGCAATGACAACGTTTAAGCATACATCAATATCTTCAGATAGAGCAACGACAATTTTAAACACAAACAACATACGGGGCATTTGAAAATAACAACCAAATTAAGGATTAGGTGACTAGCAATCGTTCAGTTCCGAATGAGGTACTTTAGTCAATGGATGATTTCTAGAGTAACCTCTTGAACATCCTCTTTACTTGTAGATCTGAAGCTGTACTTATGTTGGTTGAACTATTCAGAGCCTGCAGACGTGCGTTACACATCAAAAGGGGAAGAACTCCTTTTTTCCAAGTACTTACTTGTAAAGTTTATCGATCTACTCTTTAGAGAGATAGTTAGCCCCTTCTATATATTAACTGATTCTCCACAATGACGCTAGATTAGGGCAAACTCTTTCTAACCTATTAGTCTATAGGAGTTTCTCTCTGATTCCAACAATTAGAGAGTAGAGAACCTCGTTTCTGGAACGTGCAACATTCTAAAAAAGTTTGACGTTTTTTTCTCGCTAAATCTCCTTGATCGAGGAGGCGAAAGAGATGGCATAAATCTATTTGTTGTAGCTAAGAGTATGATTCAGCTTCAGCAACCAATCAAGAGTTTCCACGAAGGTTGTACCTGCTTTAGAAATAACACACAACTCTGAATCTTCTCCAATATAAACTAGGAAAAGGGGTAAGGAAAAAAAGATGATTCCTTAATTCTTTTCTATCTCACAGAGAACACAAATAAAATTGGAAGTAATATAGTGCAATATGTCCATTGTGCTTACCTAATTTAGCACAGTACATCATAGAAGAACGGAGTGATTAGGCATAAATGACTTGCGCCAAATGATAGGAAACCATATCTGACTTGAATTGTTCTGATTCTGCCACTTCCTAAATTTCACAATGTTGAAGGTATTTGGAGGTAGATTGAGACATTGGAATATGTCCTATCTACTTAAGCTATAATTGCAGAGTTTTCTTAACTCATTCTGTAAGTATCATTAAAAGTCAGATACTTATGTGACTACAATATTTATGATATATGAATACAATTTGAGAAATATGAAAATAATACGATCAAATTTTAAAATAAGGTATAAATTATCATTTTTACTTTTTATGTATTAACCTTAGATTTAAAAAAGTTAAATATTAAAAAGTTTTATAATTATTCCTGTGAGCAAGATCAAAATCCATTAATTAACCACAGAATCCCTTCCCAATTCCCTAACAATAGATCCCAAATAGGATTATATTTTTTGATGCATTGTTAACTTTAGTTATTGCTTTTGTGTTGTCGACCGCTAAATATACCTTCTACAACGACTACATTGAAAATGCAAAATGAACCTTAAAGCCTTGTGGGTCATAGGAAGGAAACTGATCATCTTAATAACATAAAACCATCAAAGAAAAGCCAAGTTAGTATTGAACTCTTGCATTATTAAATGATTAAACAGATAAATAAACCACAAGTCAGCATCCATTAAGGTTCCATGTCAACCTTATCCAGAGAGTCCTATGGCACCAGAATATTGTCTTCAACCCCACCGGTTTTCCATTATTACACAACAATTCAAAGTGGGCATAAGCCCCGACCCATACCAACTCCAAGAGAATATGATCCCACCACCAATGTTGCCCATATACAAGCTTTTCAATACGAATATCAACAAAATTAAGAACACCTACAAGGCCAACAACATTCAGCTGACATGCTGCCTCTTGCTATAATCTATTTGCAACCATGAGCTTCACATGGGTTTCTCAATGTACTTACTTGGCCCTTGCCTAGCCATTCACGTTGCCTACTTGAAAATGGTCATACCTGAAAAACTACTGTAGGGATTGAACTTAAATAAATTGCCTTTGTGGACACTTCATGTTATACAAACAGTAATTGGCACAATAACTGGCCAATTAAGATAGATGACACGAGACAATCACCCCATGCCTGAATATGTAATAAACTCAGATATTAAACTGGCAAGTAAAGCTTGGGAACGTGAGTATTGTTATTTCTGAAAAAAAAAAAGAAATACCAGTGAAAACAGAGAAGGTTCAAAGAGGGATTGGACAAAAATGCACAGGGTTGAGAAAAAAAAAGCCTGACACAGAATTGTGCTCAACAGAGGAAGAAGAAGGCCAAAAACATTACAAGCCAGTCATTGGATTCTCATTCCACTACCTCATGACTATTTATGCTGCTGTAGTAACTAAGTGTCATAACAGAATCCACGTTAGCCTGACACGTAATCCCTTAAGATCACTGGCTCCCTTTTCTTACACTGTGACTTGCGGTGGACTAACGGCTTCACAACTGATTCATTTCCTTCAGTTGAGGCTGGCAAAACAAGGTCCATCACATTGCTCCCTTCTGCAAAATCAACCTTGTCCTCAAGGTTCCAATTAGAGAAAGTTCTGCGAAAATTCTCAGTAGGCATCCAAGTAGCCGCCTCAATTCCCATTCCTTCCCATTGTACTAGCACCTGTGGCATTGTCTTTCCTTCAATAATTAATTCTCGAGTAGGCAAAATGTGAGAGGGAGTGTGCTGATCACCATCGGACTCGATAATGGGCAATGGTATACTCTGGGTTTGCGGTGTTCCAATGCATTTCTTCAAGACCGATACATGAAAAACCAGATGAATGCGAGCGGATGGGGGAAGGTCCAATTGATAGGCAACAGATCAGACTTTTCAGAGAACCTTGAATGGATCAAAATACCGTGGCCCGAGCTTTTGACTTCTGTGAAGTCGCATCGATAGCTGTCGGTATCGCTGCAATTTGACAAAAAGCCAATCGTTAAGTTCGAAGGAAGCGTCTCGACGATGTTTGTCTGCTTAGTGCTTTATGCGGTTTTGTGCCCTAAGTAGATTAGTCCGAAGCTGCTCCAAAATGCGATTGCGTTGGGATAACTCGTGATCAACAGATGTGAGTTTAGTAGTGTCAGGAATGTAACGTATCAGCGTAGGTGGATCACGGTCATAAAGAGCACGAAACGGAGTTATTCCAGCCGAACTATGATGTGAAGTGTTGTACCAATACTCGGCCCATGGAAGCATCGTAACCCAAGTATTAGGGGTGTCAGAAACAAAGCACCGTAAATACATTTCCAATACCTTATTCACAGCTTCGGTTTGACCGTCAGTTTCGGGGTAATAGGCTGAACTCAGGGCTCTCTTGGTTCCTTGCAGTTTAGTCAATTCCACCCAGAATTTACTCAAAAATAGCGTATCTCAGTCACTCACAATTTTCGTTGGTATGTCGTGAAGCTTCACTACCCCATTTAAGAAGACCGTGGCCAACTTGGCACTGTCAAAGGTACTTGGCAAAGCAAAGAAATGGGCAAACTTCGATAAGCGGTCGACTACAACAAAGATTACCGTTTTGCTAAAGGAGGGAGTAGGAGGCAGTGGTTCGAGGTCATCCGGGGAATCATCATCTAAGAGAAAGAACTGTGGTTTATTGCATTTATGCCCTCTTGTGAATTTCTCATCACAGTAAAAACATAAGCTGAGGTCTCTTCGGCGTTGGGCTTCAGATTGGGTCAAACGTCTGGTAGTCATGGGTTTAAGGAATGGTGGGGTTGAATCAGGAGTATGTTTAAAGGGGTGTGGGTTAGGAGAAGGAAGGAGTCCTGGTCTTGGGAATTGTCGGTCAAAAGGAGGAGTGGGCAAGGATTTCAGTAACATTTTTTTGGGTTCAGCTAATTTTGCTTTTTGGAGGCAAGTGAGGCTAATAGCATGGTTGAGGGAAGTGGGGCGGAAGGAAAGTACTTCATTTTTGATATCGAGTCAGAGCCCCGAAATGAAATAATCAACAAAAAAGGTGGAAGGCAAGCCAATGGTTTGGTTAGATAGGGTCTCAAAACGGGTTTGGTAGTCCTCCACTGTTAAAGTTTGGGTGATTTTGGCTAAAAAACCTTGTGGTGCTTCAAGCGTAGTGAATTTGAAACGCTCCACCAAAGACTTCTTGAACTACTCCCAACAAGTAAGTTGTTTGTTGGTTTTCATCCGACGATACCAACGCGGGCTTTGCCCTCAAAGTGGAACGTCGCCATTATGATGCGGATGGTATCCTCTGTTAGATTATTTAATGTCCCATGTAATTTATTGATTGAGTCCTATGAAATACACGCAAGATAATGGTTATTAGGTATTACCAACTGGGTCTCAGATGGGTCACAAACCCTTTTCCTCTCTCTTCTAATTCCAAAGGACATGTCCTTTAGTAATGGTATATAAGTTGCAAAACTTATGAAATGACATTCATTCTGAACCATTGAGGAAAACTCTAACCAAAGAAGAAGAGAGGAAATAAACTCTTTCAAAGCAATCAACATTTAACGAAAAAGCAATTATGGATACAAGTACGCAAAATAATTGTCGATCCTATAATTCTTTTACATCCTCAGTCTCATAAAAATCGAAGAATTCATTGACGTTAAAAATCCATGATTCAGGATCGAAACCATCAAATTTAGGAAGCTCAAAACGAGCGGCCTATGGTTTGAAAGGGAAATCGATATCGAGTTCTAGATCTGGGGATGGGGTACAGTGATTGTGGGGCGGAAAAGAACGGAGCGGTGGGGCATCATATGTTGGATCGGGAACTGGGAGTTTGCCTTTGAAAAGCCGGGTGAGAGAAATAAGTTGGCAACTGATGTCCTCCATTTGGGTTTTCAAATCAAGTAGAGTGGATTGTTGGCTGTGAACAATGAATTGAAGGGAGTTCAAGGTTGAAGATTGGGAAGCCAAGTCGGTTTGGAGCTTGGATACAAAGTTATCGAGCTTAGCTAGGCGGGTATTATCAGCCATGGAGGAGAGAATCGAAAACGAGAGCACCAAATTGTAATAAACTCAGATATTAAACTGGCGAGTAAAGCTTGGGAACGTGAGTACTTGTTATTTCTGAAAAAAAAAAAAGAAATACCAATGGAAACAGAGAAGGTTCAGAGAGGGATTGGACAGAAATGCAGAGGGTTGAGAAAAGAAAAGCCTGACACAGAATTGTGCTCGGCAAAGGAAGAAGAAGGCCAAAAACATTACAAGCCAATCATTGGATTCTCATTCCACTACCTCACAACTATTTATGCTACTGTAGTGACTAAGTGTCATAACAGAATCCACGTTAGCCTGACACGTAATCCCTTAAGATCACTGGCTCCCTTTTCTTACTCTATGACTTACGGTGGACTAGGCTTCACAACTGATTCATTTCCTTCGGTTGAGGTTGGCGAATTAAGGCCCATCACAGACTATTACTTAGAAATGGCAGATTGCACAAGTAAAATTCACAGAAGGGAATGAACAGACATAGGTGGATTTCATTTTTCCATTCTCTATATGTTCTAAACCAATGAAGGCTGCATGTTATGTGCCAAAAGTGCTGGTTAAGAAATTGCATGATGGATCATAAACATGGTTAGCTGGAACTGTCTTAACTTTTGGTGAACGAAAAGGTGAAACCTTATCAAGCACGATCTGGTGACGTTAAGACACTTCACAAAGAATTACAGTCATTGATGTGGGGTGGAATTGTAGAAATGCCTTGCTTGGAGAGCTCGGTTAGCACACTATCAGTTGATGGAGGCCTAAGGCCTAAGGGCAACGGTAGCCATGGCTTGCTGATTGCCTCTTTCACTACCTTGTCAATTAGCTCATCCGCCTGCAAAAGTTCAACATGTCCCAATATAATTATCAAAGGCATCCTTAGTTTTATTTAGTACAAAATAAGCTTCAAGATCAGAACTTAATTGCATGTCCTTGAGACTTGGACATGTATTTGCAGGATCGTGTTTAGTAGAAGAAATTTCACATCATATGGCATATGGCAATATAAGATTAATATATAAATTTCCTATCATATAATTGGCAATATAGGATGAGTAGTACATCATTCATAATATTTGATGTTCAGAGAGTGTAATTTTCCTATGAATTCTTAGGTTCATTCTTAAGAGCTGGAAAAGATGTAGCAAAGTTAAATACGCCCTTGATTTAGTGAACCTTAGAACAAAATTAGTATCAACTCCAGAACTTTTAGAATTTACAGGCTTGATTAACATTATATAATAATTTTAAGGTCCCAGATAAATTAGAAGAACATACTGAGTAAGGCATTATCTTACTGGATGTAGGTCAGCAGAATTTGGCAGCATTGTACTGCTGTTAACTGCAGAAGTACCATGAAAATCTGCAGCATTCTGCATTTTCCACAAACAAAAATGAAACTTTTAGTCATCTTAGTAGCATGTCTCTAATTCTAGATATGTCCACTGCCTGTATATGTTCCACTTTGCCTGTAATCATGATCAAACTTTATAACTGAATTCTTACTTGAGGTAAATAAGGACTCTGACGTGCAGGCATCACAGGGCAACCCCAACCATCTGCATGCATCTGAAACATGAAGATGTGATACATGCCATGTGTACAGCTATTCAAATATATCAATCACAATGTTGGAAAATGAGAATTTACCCCGGGATAAGGCCTCCAATGCCAAGCATCTGCTGGTGGCCATAGAGGATACCCAGATGGACCCCACATCTGAACACCAGCTGGGTGACTAGTAGCAGCTCCCCACATAGGGAAGAATGGACTTGGAGAAAGGCTGTGATTGGAATGATAAGGAGGGTAGGCCATGATTGGTTTCTGCAGATAATAACTCCGTTGTAATTGATCTCCTTGCCGCAGCCATCTTCTGTCATCTTCCTTAGGAAGAATATGTCTTCTATGAAATCGATACTTCTGCTCAGAAAGATAACTATTGTTAGCTAGCAGCATAATATTAGGTGTTCTGTACAAATAAGATGAACAAGTTCAAAGAATCATTCTTTTTGGGTGATCCAAAAAAATTAAGTGAATGGGAAATAGCATGAAAGCAGAGCAGTTCACAACCAAGGAGAAACGAACTTGAAACACAGATTGTTAACTTCGAGACTAGATTTTGCTATCATTTGATGAACTTTTAAACTAGAAGAATGTGTGCAAAGGAAGCAACTGCCACAAAATTATCCTGCAATGGAAATAAATCCACAGGAGCATCATCTAACACAACAAAAACAAGCTAACATACCTGGAGGTGACTAGCCACATTATGTCTAGTTAAGCCTTCTACTTTCATGAGCTCCAGTATTCGAGAGGGAATAGCCTGATCTATACCTAATTGATCCACTGCCTGTACAAACTCTTTATGCAGCTCTGCTGTCCAGTCTACCTGAAAATGATAAAAGATGAAATGAACTTCTGGAAGAACATGGATGTAATATATAAACATATTAAAAAATAATGGTATTACAGGAGAAAATAGGAACAAAGAAATGAAAGGAACAAGATGGTGTTGTTTGGAAAATTATATGATAAACAAAAGAACCAAAGGAATTAGCAAAATTCTATAATACAAAGTGGCAATTCCATATTCTGAACTTTGTTAAAAATGATAACTCCATAAATGTAGAGCAATGTGGAGCGTGTAAACAATCAGAACTTGGGAGTAAATAGGAAAATCTTCAGAAAGTATTTCCAAAACCATATAAGCTTAATCACCTTCATCTTCTTTCGATTTACTCGAGTAGCACTGTGATGAATGGAAAATTTGAATCCGTTTTCACTGCCACTGGAATTGCTGAGAATGTCTTTGTTTTTGACATATTGGCATATTTTGTTTCTGTTATTGGTCCCATCAGCCAAGTCATCCTCCTTTTTGACCACGGTCTCTTCCAAACTTTCCGGATGCTCCACCTGCGGAGATCCTTCAATAATCGTACAAGTATTTTCCACAGATTTAGATTCTTCTTCTTTTCCCACCGACTCTTTTTCTGTTGAGCAATTAGTATGATCTTGACAATCCCCATCATCAAGTAACCTGCCTCCTTGTTTTAGTTGTGGGGTTGAAGGAGCAGGATACTTATAAGTACCCGGTGATTTTTCATGGTCATTTTCAGTAGCCAAAGACACATTGTTCTGTGTCTCTGAATTTTCATTAGCCAACTCTTCGTTCTCCACTTTGAGCTGCAGCATGGAAACTGCAGATTCTTTGATAGGCCTAAGTGATTTGGGGACCACAGCGCCTCCTGCATTAAATACCTGCTCAGAACTAACCAAGTTAATGCTTTCCTATTTGTACCTTTCAACCCTAACAGCCTACATGAAGTAAACCAACCAATTTTGAGGACCTTATGAACCACATGTTGCCATATATTCCTCAGTTTGTCTTCCAAGATTGGTTTTTTAAGGAACTCAACTGCGCCAAGCTGAATAAATTGTCAAATGGAATTCGTTAGCTATCCTATGAAAAATATAATCCGAGCATCAAGTTCAAATAAAATTCAATAATTTGTGCCACAAACGGAAATACAATTTTAATCAACGACCAGCAAAAACAGAAGCTCAAGAGTACATTATTAGATGTGAGGACACAGAAAAAAGAAAGTCAATATGCTCTAATGGCATGCGTTATGCATGTGAATCTATATGCACAATTACATGCTACAGAGTTAAAAACTTACAGCTAGGCACTTCATCATGGTGCTCAGGCATTGAATATTTGACATCACTGGGAGAAAACAGAGTTTGCACAGTATTAGAAGCAGTAAGTTTAGTTTTATATGGAAGAGAACCTTTTTCAAGTATAATTTTTATGTGACTTCTTAAAATTAATTAACTTCACAATCCAAGGTAAATGAAAGAGTAATGTATATAATATAAATGAAAATATGAGATAAATTGCTCTCACTAAAATCCAGTTTCTGCCATGATGTAATTTGTACAGATTGGAATACATAAGTATTTTGGCTTTAAACATACTAATAGTTGGCAAGTCCTTAGCATTTTCTAGAAACTTGAAAATCCCACTGCTGTCACTTGAAGTCACCTGAGAGCAATCAGATCATTGGAATGGCATTTTCCAGTCAAATAATCCAAGTCATATTCGGCTCACCAAGTAAGATATTTAAAAGAATACAGTTGGATCAAAGCAAATCTTGATAACACTGCAAATTGTGTTGCAAATAAAAAATAGGGCATTACAACATATTGATAAAGCAACAACTCATTTTGAGGTCTATAATGAGGTCACTACCTCAACTATGGCAACGTGGAAGCTTTCAGATTTGCTTGAAATTGCTGACATTGCTTCATTCTCATTGCAGAAAGTGGAAACTGATAAAACGAAATTACAAGGTTATTGTACAAACAGAGGAATTCTTTAATGAGAGTGACCACTATTTCTTAGAAGACATACAAGAGATTATCGTAATAGTACAAAGGGAACTGAAATTCCAAAATAAAAATTATGTAGGACAAAGTCATCTTATCTTCCCTTATAATCTGCAAATTTTCAATTTAAAAACATTGATAACAGAATTGAAGAATGGAAGTAAATGTTCAAGTCTGCAACTAAGAATGAAATCATTTTGAGAAACAAGTAAATCAATAATTGAAATGCCCTTTGCTTTCCATTTCACATTGGGACCAAATCAAGCTGTAAATCACTGCAGGAAATTGTACAAAACAAAAAAATTTGTAAGTTTTTCATCATAAATAGTCACCATTTCTGATAGAGCATATTCTTTTGTCAACTTTGTTTATCATCTAAAATGAGATGCTTATATTCCAAGAGTTTTTGGACAGACATGCTCCATTCTTAAGCATCTATCATCACTATATGTACCCCCAAAGAAGGAAGTGGGCTTCTAAGTTCTATCACTATCAGTTGTAAGCTCCGTGCAACAAGCTTCAGAAATAAAAGAAAAAAGAACCAAACACATGGTAAAGAAAAGGGAGAATAAGGATGCCCTTATGGGGGAAAGAATGGGGAATAATAAAGCAGAAGAGTTGGATGAAATAAACTTAAAAATGTCGCCAGAATTTCTACTTCTTGAAAGAGAAGTTGTATCCACATAACCAATCACAGAAAAGGGGAATCAAAACTCTGACCAATATAGTCCATTGCTTCGAGTTTAGACTTTATGTCAGCAGCAGACGTGCTGTTCTCATCAAGAATAAGGACCCTGAGGCCTTTTGGGAAATCCTTCCATGCTGATAAATCATTAGCAGTGCAAACCATAGCTGGTTTGGCATCGTTTCTCAGGCTGCCGACAAGTTTTGGTGATCACTCCTTGTCAGCATCCAATCCAAGTCTGCAGAACATTAATTCATATCAAAACTCACGAATACTTGATCTGATGCCTTATTTGCTGATTCAAATCGTAAAAGGTAACATTTAAAGGTGCAGGGGAAAAAAACACTAATTTGCTCCTAAACCTTTTGTAAGTTGGACATTAAGTTGAACAACATCAGCCTGATGAAGGCACCTTCTAAAATCATAAAATTCAAACAAAAAAACCAAGCCATTGACCAGTCCACAAAAATTTGTTCACAAGAACACCCTATTTAACACGGACGTTTCCTTGTTGGCATGTAATACAAGTTGAGTCTTCCTCCAGCATACTATTAAATCAGCTAATCTAATTAAAAATCACAAAAGACCCACTTGCAAAAAAGTTCAAAATTTTAGAGAAGATGCCGAGTTGTGATCCTGAACCATGAGTATTAAGTATATTATTACATCAGCTTGGCAGCGAGGAAAAGCTTATTCAAAAATAAAATGTCTCCCTTGCTCCAGCTGATTTGAATGAATCAACAAATAGACAGAAACCCAAATGAAATCCTCACAAAATAGACAGGAAAGGAGAAAAAATTTCAAAACATTAGGGAAGAAAATGGAAGAAGAAGAAGAAGAAGAAGGAAAACAAAGATGAAGATGGAAAAGCAGATGCGGAACTGGGAAATTCATAAAACTCTGAGACAACCAAAAATTAAGACCTCAGTACATGCATGCACATTAACAACAAGGTCATGAGAAAATACACTTACTCTTCCCTCTAAACAAGGGAAACAACAAGACATCCATCAACTACATGCAACTTGCACACATGCCTTTAAGAACTTACAAAGCTCAGAAAAGCATTCCCCTTTTGAGTACAAAGTCTTGCCTTTTCTTCACCTACAGCTTTCGGCTTTGGTTGTATAGGCATTGACCCCACATAAATACAGGAGAGAGGCAGCAGAGTGGAGTTGCTATTGGACCTCCTAAAATATGAAAGTCTTCTTTCTAACCATTTTTTCCAAGTGAATATCCCCAACGCCCCCATAAATATTGAAATTTATTCTCAAAATCAAATGCCCATCTGGTTGTCCCTTTCCCTTTCTGCTTCTTGTATCTTGTTCTTTTTTGGCTCAAACATGAGATTCACAATGTCCTCAATTTGTTAATAGCATCGGAGATATTCAATGATGCTAGAAACTTACGCATAAGACATCTTTTTCCACTAAGAGCTCGTAATTGTTTTGAATAAACCCGTATTTATAAAAAAATGCTTGTGCAACACCAATTCGTAACAAGGTATAAAATTGCTCTTAATCTGAACTTTTAATACTATTTTTATTAGTGAGTTCTCGTTTAAAAGTTGGAAGAGTCTCTAAGGTTAATTGCGTTAAGATCCATTGATGCTTGTTGACATTGAAATTTTAATTTTAATTTTAAAAATTAAAATCATTTAATAACTAATAGAATTTTTTATATTACTGGAAAATGTCGAATTCTTTTCTTGTTATAGAATTACTAAAATTATAGAGTAAATTGTTTATAGATGTTCTAGTTAGGAATTATCAAAGCTCAATTAGACTCAGATTATGGAAAAAAAATTTAGAAAACAAAGATAGGAAGCTTTGGTGTGATTGACTTTTTATTATTATTTCATAACCGAAGAAGATCATCAAAAAGGAAAAAAAAAACCAATAGTCTTTCATAATTAGTATAATATTTGTATAGTATGTTATATATATTAGTAGCTTCTATATAAATTTTCAGTATTCGTAAATGATTTTAACACAATCAGTACTGCATTATGAAGTTATTTTCAACATGAGCATTGATTAGTAAACGCTAAATTAACTTATTTGTAAAACTGAAGTTAAAAGTTAGAAAAAAATTACTCAAATTAAAAACAATAACAAAAACATCTTGGTAGGATTTTTGTTGAGATGCAAGATTTGGAGAGGTTAAAAAATATATATCATTACTCCTAGTTAACAGAGAAGCTATTTTTGATAGATCCACAGAAAATGAAGATTTTTTAAAACAGTTGGAAGAAAACAATAAACAAATACATAAACAAATAATTGTTTAAATAAATAATTAATAATTAATAATCAATAATCAAGTAAAGATAAAAGTAAGTTAATAAATAAACAAACAAAAAAGCAAAAAAAATAATTAAATAAAACAAACAAGCAATTAAAAAAGAAAAAATACAAATACAAATAAATAAAATATCTAAAGGAATAAGTGCTACACAAAAAAATGTTTAGGCTAATTAAAAGAAACAAGAATCAAAGAAAAATGTTCAAAAGACAAGGATCTCTCTATGGAGGGTCCTATACTCGTATCCTAATTTACCAAGGTCATATCATTCCTATTTGGCTCTCTTAATTCTTCTTGGGTGTTGGACCCCGATTTCGGAGCCCAACTGGGATGTCCTAAAATGTATGCTTGTGTTTGTTATCATGCATGGTTATTCCAATTAACCCTCATTAGTCATCCTCGGTTCATCTTCATTCTCTGATACTGTAAGTATTGGGCCTTATTTTCCAAATCACTCTTATATTGAAACAAATATTCTTTGCTCAAATTCCATCCAGATATATTCAAAATGTCGAAGCATGTTCAGTAAAATAACACAAGTTCATATTATTCCAATAGATTCATTCACTTTCCTTCAATCAAAACTTTTTTCCAATCAATTCGAAATGCGACCAATTTTTGTGGAGAGATAACATAATGTGTTAGAAATCTATTGTCTTAAGGATCACTTCGTTTAGAGGTCGGATAACAAAGATTGGGCCGAAGGAATATAATAAGGTTCCATTCTTAATCATAATGAACCTATTTCGGCATAATGGCATAACTTGCTCTACGGATATCTGATCAAAGTCATTCTTGAAGGGTTCGAAAGAGGACTTCAATATCTACATCTTTTATGAAGACATTAAAGTGAGATTTTGTCGTCCAAAGGGTCAGCATTGGACCAGACAATACATTATAAACAGTGACCAGAAAAAGGTTATGAACAATACGCAGAAGATATCTTGCAATTAACATAACTTTCTTTAGAGATATCGGATTTAGGTGTTCTATAGTTAATTTGAAAGAGGACTTCAAGATCTACATCCTCCATGAAGATCTTGAAGACAAATTCTATCATTTACAGGGTCAAAAGCGGGATTAGATGATAGGATCAGATGAACAGTGCACCAGACAATATGACATCACCAGACGATACGTCATCATCGGATAAAGCGTCCTCACTAGACAATACATCATCACCAGACTAAGCGTCCTCACCAAATGATACGTCCTCACCAGATGAAGCGATCTCACTAGATGAAGTGTCCTCACCAGACAACACGTCATCACCAGACGATACGTCATCATCAGATAATATGTCTTCACTAGAAGAAGCGTCCTCACCAGACGATACGTCCTATACTCCTGAGCATCTCCACTTATAAGGACCATAACTTTTGACTCTAATATTCAAAAATTTCATACTTTATAGCGTTGGAAAGGTAGAAAGACAAGCTACAACTTCCATGAAGACAACTTGTCAAATTCATCCTAGATCAATCCAGATTTTGCCCTAAAGTCAGAACATGAATTTTTCCCTTATGGAAGACTTGAAATTTTGCACT
>JANTPM010000005.1:15873777-15890604 GCA_025434745.1 Erythroxylum divaricatum
TATTTGTTCTTTTTGTTATACATCAAAATCATATCTAAGTAAAGTCATTTGGACTTAACACAAACTACTAGCCTATCCAAATTGACCAATTTACCCTTCCCATCGGTGATGAGATGTTACATTGCTCCTCTTGCCTTCCTTGATTTACTTTAACAATAGCCAAAATTCCATTCAATAGGAATTTCAATTTATGATTAAGTAAATGAAGAAATTTGATAATAATTTCTTCTAAAAAAATATTCCCAATTTTCTTAAGTTTCTAATGAATCCAAAATCATTCAATTTGGTTTAGTACTTTAAAAGTTATGCCCCAATCATTTTTGGTTTGTTCCAATACTAACACAACATTCTATATTCAAATTCCTTTTAACAATATAGATCTTTAAAGAATTAATTGGAACTTGATTCCTTCATGAAACTTGTATCCCTATGTCTATAGTTTAAACTAAATAAAAAATCACTCCATTTGGATAACTACACAAAAAGTTATTCCTAAAATACCAAAGCACGTTTTGTGTTGGAAAGTTCGCTACGGCGGGCCAAAAAGTTGGCCGTGGTGAACTTTTACAGAAACGAACTTTGGGAACAATTCTTTGCTACATTTTCCAACTTTTTACTTCCCACATTTCACATATATCCCATATTAACACTAAACCATCACTTCTACTTCATTTTCAACTTCATTTCAACCCAAAATCATTCACAAATACATCATAATCTATCTTTGATCATTAACCCTAGAAGATTAAAACATTTTCATATACCATTCATCAACAACTTCCTACACACATTTACTTCATTCCCACTTCTAAATATCACAAAAAAGGCTTCATTTAACAAATCAAGAAAGGTTATGCTTATACTTGTTTAGCTTTAAGATCTTCAAACTTCTTGAAGATCTTCAAAACCCTAGCTTCCTTCTTTTCTTTTCTTCTTCTTTTCTCTTCTTTTTCTCCTTCACCCATGTTTCTTTCTTCTCTCAAATGCAAGACACATTTTCTTCTTCTCTTAATACCTTACATGAGTTTGCAAAGTCCATTTTGCCACTTCCCTCATGCCTTATGTCTTATAACCTTAAGTATCATGCCCAATTTGCCCTTATACATTCTTAAAACTTTAATGCTTCAATTCAATTAACCTATGTCATAAAATCTTACCAACATTGACATAGTAATTAACTCCACAAAATAATCCCTTAAGGACCTCATAATTTATTTAAATCATTCTTATTTCTCAAGAAAAAAATTAGGGGGCTAATATTTCTCCCCCTCTTAAAAGAATTTTGTCCTCGAAATTCTTATCTGACTGATCAAGAAGGTAGGATGTTCCTCTATTTCTCATTTAACTTAGTCACTTGAATACTTTCTTTCAATTGATCATAGTAGGTAGACTTATCAAGTCTTTCTATCCCTTATTTGGTCATTCACTTTCTTAACTAGTTCCTCATTAGGTTATAGATCACTCATAATTTTTCCACTTCCTATGTCGATAACACCAATATCATATCATATTAATATTTCCTTAACATACTCACGTATATCACATTTCGAATCTAAGACATCTTTTATCAATAGCACTAACTTATAATAATTTCATACAGACCAATTCACATCAGGCTTAATGAATCCTTTTCCTAACCTGAGCACACCTTGCACTCTATGTAAGCACACCTTGGCAAGGTGATACCCTCAGAGACCATTCATCTTTCACTTAATAATTCACATCACTTTAGTGTCAATACATTTAACTCTTATATCTATCTCACTATATTCCATGTCTTTGGCGTGGATCCACCTAATTCATTCATCTTTCTTGAATCAATTAATTTCTAATATTGATCGATTTAACTTATCAACAATATCCTTGGAATCAATCTTCGCCTTCAGCCATATTTAGGCCTTCATCATCACAATGCAAGAGTGAGTGACTCTTTCTGTCATCTAACTCCTCATACAATATTCTAGTGAAATCACTTTGATAACAATTGTGATGCTTAAAGTCAAATAGAACTATACGTTGATCTCATGTTCTTATGAACTCGAAACTATAAACTTTAAGCATATCTTCGATAGTTAAGACCATCGACAATTTAAACTTTCAGTCACTCGATTTTACATTCTTAACCGTTACATGATGTTCCGACATATTTCTACTAGGAAGTATAGCTTAAATCACCATTTGTACTTTTCTATTAATCTCTTTGCTCAATCATTTATATAAGTACACATACTTCTTATTTAAATTTCAGATTATCATTCTTCCTATTTGAACTCAAAATTCGTATTCATTTTCGATTTCTTGGTAAGATTCACAATTTCTGAATCCTCAATTTGGGCTTCGTTCATGTGAAACTGATCTTGAATTTTTAGTGACTAATCATTTGGCCCAAAATTCAATTCTACATTCTATGTTCTTTATAGCACTAGATTTGATAACCTCAATATCCAAATTTGTGATACACTGCTATTGAATTCTCTATTTAATGCATCTAATGACAACACTAGCTTTACCAGTATAGTACTCACTTGTACAATCATAATCCTTCGAATAACTCTATCCATTGTCTCAATCTCGTCTTTAATTCTTTCAACTCAATATTGACATCAAAATTACATGATCTTCATATTTCAAAATATTTCTGTACTTATAATGTCTCCAACTTTCAAGCAATCACTATCATAGCAAGTTTTAATTCATGTATCAAATAATCAACCCATGAGGTTTCAATTGTCTCCATGCATATCAATTCACTTCATTATGCTACGTTGGATTTTATCCTAATCTCTTACACAAATATCATTGTATACTAAAAAGCCTCCAAATCTAGACAAAATTATTAAATCGGTGTTATAATTCCTCAAAAGTCTCTTTACTTTCATCACTGATACGATTTACACATTTTTCCTCAAGTATTCAGACTATTCTTCTCAACTCTTCAAATACACTTAACATATCATCAAACTTTGCCTGGATCACTTTAATCTTCAATACTATAGTATTGTCGGGGCATTTGTTAACTCGAACAAATATTGCCAAAACTCCATATGCCCATGATTAGTTCTTGTAATTCCTTAAGTAATTAATTTCTTTAATGAGGTAAAATTGTCTCATGTGATTTTCAATTTCCCAATTGACTTACCTTTCTCGAATGATTTTCTCCATTCTTTAGATTTCCTCATGTTTCACATTAACTTATTCTAATGTCTGCTCATTCATACTAGTTTCTCCACACGTTTCATTTTATTTGTAATCTTAACTTTCTGTGTTGGTAATACATTCATCAGGTCAAATTTGTATCTCCCAAACATATTTACACAGAATATAACATAGATTTATATACTCCTCATATTAGCAATTAAAGTCTCCTCAATTTCAGGAATCCACTCATATAGTTGGATACTTTACATAAAACAAAATACATAATTTTTCAGTAGCATATCTACCTCTTAAGCTTGAGTCTCTGTTAGGGATATGACTCCAATATTTACTTTTGAATCATCACATATTCATTCATTCCTCAAAATGGAACATTCGATTCACGCGATATGATTTGATAAAACATCTCTATCACAAAAAGATTTCATACCTTGATCATCTACCCTGTTTCTATAATCTTTATCAATCAATTATATTTCTCATTGTTGTTTTAGCTGTTCTTAATACCTCAAGAAGACAAATTTCTATCGTTCTTATGAGATAATAATGTTCTAATTACCAAAACTCAATGAAGTAATAAACATAATTACTGCCGCGTATGCATAGGTGTGCATCATCAAAGTCATGCCATTCTGTCCACATATTTATTCTTGAATATCACTAATTTATATCTTATACAAATGACACTTTGATCTCAATTGATCTTAGACAACGTTTCTCTCTTCATTAAACATACTAACACCAATTGTATTCCAGTTTTCCAGAATTCACCTTTTCTAATGCTATATCATTTTATAATGAGTCAACTACCATATTGAGTGCATCTAATCTTCTCATTTGATTCTTAATCCTTTTCCTAATCTCATTTGTGCATAAAATCCCATCTTATACGCACTTTTAACTTTCCCCATACTAAATATCATTTCATTAATCTCCTGCAAAGTCATTTATGTCTATTTCATTTCCCTTTCTTTATTTCCTCATTTCTATCTCATTTTCCTATTATCATTCATTTCATCTTCCACATGTATATCCTCAATCAATTCAAAATTATCTATGCATAATCATTATAAAATTCTAATCTCAAGCCCATTAATATCTTCTTACTGTAGATCATAACTCTCGTCGCATTAATCGAACAACTACTTCGGTTCCAATTTCCTCTTCTTCTGATCATAACAAGGTTATATTTTTGTTGCATTCTGCTTATACACCCTAATCTCATCATTCATACTTATATCCTTATATTCCTCAAACAATCCATGACAATACATTCGTATTTATATCACTTTCGAAAATACTTCACTGCAGTGCAATATTGCTGTCATATTCAATAATACATCCTTCAATACAATCGCATTGAATCATTAATTATCATATCTAACCAAATGCTATTTCCAATTTCTATTTATCCATAACTTTCATTTTCTCATTGTCTGACAAATCATTATCCTTCTCACTATTTCCATCAGCTTAAACTCTTAACAATTGTTCATGCGTCTAACTCATACATGTGTGCCCATATAAGATCCTAATTCTGGCACTCTGATATCAAACATATTGCACCCCATTTTCGAAGTCGAACTCTTGGGAAAAATCATAAGACTTGAGCGATTTCTAATAAAGAACATCTTAATCGTTATCGATTCATCTTCTTGCTCTAATTCCATGAGATTATGAAACTTCAAGTTTGGGCATAGTGGAAGCTAAAAATCCTTATGGCGGGTTCGCCGCGGTGAACTATTGTTTCGCCGTGGCGAACATATGGGAACAAATCCACAAGTTCCCTTGGGTGAAGTTCGCCGCGGCGAACTCTTGACTTTGCTGCAGCAAAGGTCCCAAAATTTTCCTCTTGTTCCTCTCAGGATAAATACATCACGGCGAGAAAATTAACTTTCGTTGTGACAAACCTACAATGTTATTTTCACCGCGGTGACACTTGTGGTTTCGCCACGATGAAACTCCCTAGAATCACAACCCCTAGACCAAAAATTTCATTTTTTCTAACCTTTCTTTCAATTTACATTGTCCCAAATTCACTTCCTTTAATGCAAAACCATTTCATAACCATTCAACTACCAACATTGTTTCATCATACTCTCCAATCTCTACTCATTAATTCATTTCTTATAACTAATTCTCATTCGTCACAATTTCCTATCTTTCCTCTTTCCATAACACATCTCACTTACATATATAACAATAACTCGTATTCAAAATTTATCATCTCAAATCGATAACTTTTTAAAGTATACTTAATTTTAACTCAACATCATCCATACAATTCACATTTCAATAACCTCAAAAAAAGAGTTTTACAAAGCTTTAATGGCATTTCAAGCCACAATACATCAACGTCTTAAATCTACATATACCAAAGTTACATGAACTAATAATCCTTGAAATGCAACTAAACACTCATGGTTACAAAATCTAGCTTAAAATCCAAAAAAATGCATAATCAGAGTTAGGTCTTGACTATCTTTTACTCCATCTTTTGTTCATCACTTGGACATGGGGAGGAGAATGAGGCTGAGATTAAAGCTCGTGGCTAACAGTTTATGATGAAAAAATAAACAAAAATCATTTTCAAAACTCATTGCCATTGTACATTTTCAAAACCATAGTAATTTCGCAATAAAAATCCTCAAACATTTGTTTTTTAAAATTTTCAATTTATCAAACAATTCACAAGCAATTATAAATCATGTATGCATCAAACTTGTCAATAGATCAAAAGCACATAAGCACATCAGAATATTTTAGGTGGATCCAAAATAGAACGTACTACACATTTCCCATAAGGGTCCTGTGTAGACGTGAATAGAACGTACTAATGCAATCCCACATAATGGTCTTGCGTAGCCGTGAACTTATGGGAGTCCATGAAGGAACTCCATGCCACTAGCGGGCAGGCAGGAGAAGCCTTAAACTTGGGTCAACGTGCACGTGACATATCTTGAGGGATCACCATAAACCTACATAACACATATATCATGACTTGTAAACTTGTGTTCCCCAAAATGGCACTTCTTAGAAACTTGAGTTTAATGAGCATAAAATATTTCATATGCGCTTTCAAAACTTGACTTCATAAACTTGCTATCCTTTTCAGAAATCACTTGAAAAATCTCTTTACAAATCATTACATAGTTCATGTAACAAACATATAACATATTTCACAAATCATGCAAAAGCAAAAGATGCAACACTTATGATGCAATTGAAATCAGTAAACTTCTTTGCTTTAAAGAAAAACAGTAGTGGCTTATTTACTCTATTATAAACATGTACCCACCTTGATTTCCTTGATTATGGACTTGCTCAAACATGCCTCTTCTCTTGTTCCTCTTGCCTCTTTGATCCCTTTATACAATAACAAAAATCCCACTCAATAGGGTTTTCAATTGAAAAATCCCTCAAGCACAATCACTAAAATTGGTTATTAAATACTCAACCCAAGCATTTTCTAAACTCTATAAACTAAAATCCTTTCAAAAATCTAAAAGTTTTAAAATGATATTACCTTCATTATTCACCAAATGAAGGGATCCTTAGCTCAAATGGAAGCTCTTCTCTTCCTCTACTTATTTCCCTTCTTGAACAACCTCAAAATCTCTCTTGAAGGTTAACACAATTGAAGCCCTAACTTGTTTTCTCTTCTTTCTCTCCTTCTCTACTTCTCTTCGTATTCCTCTCTTTTCTTCATGACACTCTCTCTTTTTCTCTTCAATTTTTTTTCTTCTCTCTTCTTAAAATGCAAGACAACAATTCTTCTTCCAATTATGCCCTTAATGATCGAGAAATGTCCCATTTGCCCTTCTATTTATACCTTATGTCTTTTATGCTTAAATGCCTTGCCAAAAGTTTCCTTGAACATTTTGACATAACACTTTCTTCTAGAAAAATGTTTCCCATTATCTTAAGTTCCTAATGACACCAAAATCAATCCATTTGGTTCAGAACTTTAAAAGTATTGCCCCAAACATTTTTGGATTGCTCTTATATTAGAACAATACACTATACTTAAATTCCTCAAAGAAATTGAAAGTCTTAGAAACTGAAATAGATTTCAATTTCTTCATATCATTTGTAGCTCAATGTCTCTAGTTTATCTTGAAATAAGAATCATCTTATTCAGAGCTATACTGATGAAGACATCATCAAAATACCAAAGTATGTTTAGTAAAACACCCCATTCATACTCTTCCAACCACTTTGATTAAATCCATCTTTTTCGAATTCCCACCAAATGCTATCAAATTCTATGGAGGGATAGAAAAATGTGTTAAGAAACTATGAGTTCAAGAATCATTTCATTTGGAGGTCGGATAACAAAGTGATGGCTGAAAGAATCAAGCAAAGTTTTGTCCTCGATCATATTAAACCTATCTCAGGACAATTTTCATAACTTTCACTAGAGATTTTAGATTAAGATTTTCTTAAGACGGTTTCAAAGAGAAATCTAAGATCTACAATGTTTTTCAAGGACTTGAAAACAAATTCTATCATCTGAAGGGTCAAAAGTGAACCAGATGATACGATTAAACAAAACCAAACAAAAAAGCAGATGAATTGAAAAAGTAGATGAATTGGGAAAATTATCATAATTTCCCTATAGATATCATATTAGGGTGTTCTTTGGATGGTTCGAAATAGAACTTCAAGATCTACAAATTTCTTGAAGATCAACAACTTCTGTGACTACCAGCTATTGGTAGATACTACACTCTAAGATGAGAAACTAGAGAACATAAAGTTTAAGGAAAAAAGGAAGAGAAAGAACCGGGAATAGCCTTCCAAGAAGGGAATAAGTGCCCCAATGCCTGAGAGGAGTATGAGGAGCTTCCACACATAGAGTGAAGTGGGAAGTAGTGGCTTTGCTAAGAACAAGCAAGCAAAGGCAGCTTCAGTGCTAGTCTCAACTGTGTGAGGCAATAGAGGGATAGAGACGAGTAGGTACACGAACACCCAATGTGAACATTATGGGAAGTTTCACAGAGGAGAGTGTTTCAAATTACCTGGAGTATGTTTTCGATGTAGAGAAAAGGGACACATGGTCAGGGATTGTCCCCAAATGCCAAAGTAAGAGGGATCTCAATTGTAAGCCCTGAAGAGAGCTGAAACGATAGGAATCATGCCAGCCACTAAGGTGGGAAGTTCTGGAGTGTCAAGAAAGGTTATTCCTTCAGGAAGGCCAAGAGTCAGGCACAGGCAAGGGTATTTTCCATGACTAGAGATGAAGTTACAGTTGCACCTGAAGTTGTTATGGGTATAGCTCAGTTATTTAATTCTGAAGTATATTTACTGATTGATTCTAGTTCCATGTATTCTTTTGTTTCTGCAAGCATGACATTACATGGTGTTAATTTAGTGTCGCTAGATAGTCTATTAATTGTTAGTACTCCTTTAGGGAGGAAGGTGATAATAAGTCAAGCATATAGAGATTGTGAATTTTTATTGATGGTGCTAGACTAGTAGTGGATTTACTGTCTTTAGATTTAAAAGGCTTAGATGTTATACTTGGAATGGATACCATGAAAAAATATCATGCAAAGTTATATTGTAGCCTCAAGAAGATTTGATCTTAGTGAGGGTGAGAAGGTGATTTTTAGAGGAGACAAAAGAACACCATCATTAAGAATTATTTTAGCTTTGCTAGTTGACAGAATGATGAGTAAAGAGTGTGAAGCTTTCTTACACACGTTGTGGACACCGATGTGAATGAAGGGAAGTTAGAAGATTTTTCAATTGTGAGGGAATTTCCAGACGTGTTTCTAGAAGACTTACCTGGTTTGCCACTAGTGAGGAAAACTAAGTTTGCCATCGATCTAATTCCAGGTACTGCACCTATCTCCATATCGCCATATAGAATGGCTTCAACTGAATTGAAGGAGCTTAAGAAACAGTTAGAAAAACTGTTAGAGAAGGGGTATATAAGGCCAAGTTTGTCACCATGGGGAGTGCCAGTTTTGTTTGTTAAAAAGAAGGATGGAACATGACGTATTTGCATTGACTATAGGAGACTCAACAAAGTGACCATTAAAAACAAGTATCCTCTGCCACGAATCGATGATCTGTTTGATCAGCTGCAAAGAGCAAGGGTCTTTTCGAAAATTTATATCAAGTCAGTCTATCATCAGCTGAGAATCAGGAAATCTGATGTAAATAAGACAACCTTTAGGACACATTATGGGCATTATGAGTTCCTAGTCATGCCATTTAGATTATACAATGCTTCAGTTGCGTTTATGGATCTTATGAATAGGGTTCTCAAGGAGTATCTAGATCAATTTGTCATAGTGTTTATAGATAACATTTTGGTTTACTCCAATAATGAAGAGGAGCATAAAGAACACCTCTGGACAATGTTGTAGATGCTAAAGGAGAAGGAGCTTTATACTAAATTCAGTAAGTGTGAATTTTGGCTTCATAAGGTGATATTCCTTGGGCACGTAATTTCAAAAGATATGGTACATGTTGATCTAAGGAAAGTTGAAGCAGTGGTAAAATGATAGGCACCAAAGATAGTGGTAGAAGTGAGAATTTTTTTGGGTCTGGTAGGATATTATAGGAGGTTTGTTGAAGGGTTCTAATAACCAAGTTATTAAGGAAAAATCAGAAGCTTATCTGGAGTGATGAATGTTAGAAGAGCTTAAGCATAGATTGACAAGTGCTTCAATTTTGACTTTGCCTATGGGAGATAAGGGTTATATAGTTTATAGTGATGCTTCAAGAAAGGGTTTAGGTTATGTATTGATGTAAGGAGATAAGGTAATAGCTTATGCTTTGCGACAACTAAAGCCTTATGAACTGAATTACCCAACTCATAATCTAGAATTAGCAACGATAATTTTTGCCTTGAAAATTTGAAGACATTATTTGTACGAAGTTCAAACGAGGATTTTTACAAATCATAAAAGTTTCAAGTACTTATTGAGCCAGAAAGAGTTAAATTTGAGACAGAGAAGGTGGATAGAGTTACTTAAAGATTATAACTTGTTGATTGAGTATCATCCAGGAAAGGCAAATGTAGTGGCAAATGCCTTGAGTAAGAAATCCTCCATAGCCCATGTTTAGAAAATTTATCTGTCATTGTTGAAAGAGATGGCTAAGTTTAGAATAAGCTTGAAATAGAAGGAACCTAATTGCATTATAGCTAATTTCAGAGTGAAGCTGATACTTAGGGAGAAAGTTAAGGAGTTACAAGCACAAGATATAGATTTGAACAAGCTCTGAAAAGAAATTAAGAATGAAAAGAAATATAAAGTGGTAGTGAAGGATGATGGACTTATGGTTGTAGAAAATAAACTTTGTATTCCGAATTTTAAGGAATTAAAGGATGAGATACTCGACGAGGCACATAATGTGCCTTATGTCATACACCTAGGTAGCACCATGATGTAAAGAAATTTGAAAGAACATTTTTAGTGGAAAGTTATAAAGAAAGATGTAGCAGAATATGTAAGCAAGTGTTTAGTGTGTCAGCAAGTCAAGGCTGAACACTAGACACCTTCAAGCAAGTTAAGGTCATTGTCCATTCCTGAGTGGAAGTGACAAAGGATAATCATGGAGTTTTTGATAGGTCAATCAAGTTTTTAGCGTCGTTGAATGCTATTACTTTAGCCATTTTCATTTTATTTTGTTTTATCTTTATCTTTATCTTTATTTTCTTTTATTTTTATTTTAATTTTTCTTTTGTATTTACTTCCTTTTATTTCTTTTCTTTCCTTTATTTTATTATATTTTAGGCTTATTAATTTAATTATCTTTTGAATTTATCTACTTGATCTTGAGATTGTGGTTTATTGTAGAAATTACAATTTATTGTCACAACCACATCTCATAATAGAAGGATGGAGCATATGAAACTTTTATGGGAGTCAAAATATGTCTTCACGATCTACAACACCATTATATGGGAGAGTGAGGTGTTCTCACATGTTTTCTAAAGCTCAACCAATATTTAGGCCATGTAGCGACATTAGTGAGAGTTGTCATTACAATCATGAAGCCTTCACATCATAAACCATATGAAGCATAAAGAATTAAAAGAAACCACTCATAATAATAATGATGAAAAATCCACTATAACTATAAGGAGAAACCCTTTCCAACAACTTCACATTTATTTACATTATAATCAAGTTACCTATTCCATACAATTTTAGGAGAAAAGATTAACATTAATTACTTGCACAATAAATGATTTTCCTCCTTTATAACTTCTTTTTCTTTTATTCTTTTTCTTTCTTTTCTTTTCCTTTTTTTATTAAAGACAAAAATTGAGAGAAACTACACCAATGATGGAACTTACTGATAGGAAATAAAAATCAAATGCCATAAATTATAACTAAACTACATATATGAACACTCCTATACTTATTCTCTTATATATCCACAAATATCAACAATCACAAATGCTCCTCTAACTTTAAGGCTTGGGTAAGACATTTTGTTAAGTTAAAGGCTAGTAATATTGTTGCTAATAAAGCTCAAGGGGATTAAAAATATGATAAATCTTATCATTAGGTAGGTTATTTGACTAATGTAGTTTTTTTTTAAATAATGCCTATATTATTTTGATATTGATGCATGTGATAAAAATGTGGTCTCAAATATAAAATCAAGAAAAATTTAGGATGTACATGTCATGAAGGTCACATATGAACAAAAGACAATAATATTGATATATGTGTGTAGTCTAAAAGGCTCTAAATCTCACTAGCTCAAATATATGCCCAAGTTTCCATGAATTTTTTAGGTTAATTCTACTTTCTGTTTATAACTATATAATCCTAGAAGTAATAGAGAAAAATAGAGAATATTTTTTATCATGTAAAAAGAACTTAAACACACATAAGAAACAAACTTAAAACACATGCATAATAAACAAGTTCCCTTCTCCCACACTTAAAATTACATTATCCCTAATGTAATATTACATATAAGAGATTTTTAAAAAGATACATATAAGAGGTAGAGCATCCAAAAAAATAAAAATTGCAAAAATACTCCCCTAAAGTTGCCTCCCAAGTAGCATCTTTGTTTATTATTGTTAGCTAGACTCTATGTTTTCTTTGTCATGTGATAAAATTTTGGTCTTTAGGTGTCACCACTTCTACTTTCTCCACACGAAATTCTTCATGAATTGGCTTTAGGCGATGACCATTCACTTTAAGTATCTTCCTTGCTTTCAATCTCTGAATCTTTACTGCACAATAGAGAAAAACACTAGAAACCATGAAATGATCGAACCAATGAGATACGTAATTTATCTGGAAATAGTTTAAGTCTAGAATAATAGAAAAGCACTTTTTAGCCAACAATAGAGCTTTGTTATGAAATCATCTTGTCATGGGTAGCTTTAGTCTTCTCTATAGTTATAACTTCTTCAAATTTATTTCTATACTTTTCTCTTAAAAACTTCCTGTGATACAAGGTCAATCACATCAATCGCAAAAACAAAATGATCATCTTAGAGGTATTTTATGGCATAAAAATATTAAATTGAATCACTTCGCCATCAAGTTCCATTGTTGGGGTGCTCTTACGAACATATATCTTAGTTTAGGTTATATTAAGGAATAGCCTCTTTGGTTAGATAGGTTTGAGATTGCAAGAAGTTTCATCATTTATATCTACAATATAAAAATCTACAGGAAATATTAGTTTATTTACTTGCACAAGCATATCCTCAATCACTACATTTGGATAAGCATTAGCGAGATTAGCTAATTATATATTAACATTAGTTTTTTTCAATGGGCTTAAATTTAAAAAAGTAAAAATGAAATGAGGTATATCATTAATCAATGCTTCGAAATCTATCATAGTCTATTTAATCATAGTGTTACAAATTTTACAAGGAATGGTAAACATGTTTAGGTCCTTACACTTAGGAGTTAGTTTCATTTTAAAGATCATAAAAATATTGTCACCCATCCTAATCGTTTTATTACCTCTTAACTTTTTCTTTTTGGTAAATAATCCTTTAAGGCATTTTGTATATGTTACGAGAATTGTGAAAGAGTTCTTTGAAATGTCTAGATTTAAAGTGAATTCCCAAAAGAGTAGTTTTTGCTCTCTTCTCAAATCCAAAATGCAGTTGAATTAAGCAGGATATCTAGATTGGTTTTTCATTAACCTCCATGCAACTACCTCAGAGTCCTTATCACTACCAAAAAAACCTAAATATGTAGGTTGCATCCCATTATTAGAAACATTCAAATTTAGAACCAATGCATGGAAAAATTATTTCTATTTGGAAGACTACAATTTATCTCCTCATCCCTGAGAAATATTCACATTCATTAGAGTGCTAATTGATTTATGCCAAGGAAAATAATCAAAAGAGTGTGGATACTTCTCAATGATAAAGAGGCCTTATGGTGAAAATGGAACAATGAGTATTACTTAAGGAAAACAAGCTTCTAGTACATGAGCATCAATAAGGAACATTCATTGAGTCTCATTCAAATGTTAAGGATGAGAGAGCAACTTTCTCCCTTATTCAAGTACCATATTAGGAAGGACGAAAAAATTGGTTTTAGTCTGACAATTGGATTAATTCCAATAAATTGTTCAAAATTAATAAGTTAATTAACCTTACTACTAGAATTATGTCAAAGGATAAGGTGAGCTCTAACAGTAATATTAATCTTCTACCACAGTATAACCAATCTCAAAAGGAAGGTAAGATCGGTTAGTTGGGGGACTTCTCGCAGAAATTCACTAACTCATCCTACTTTCAAATGTTCATACCTCACTCAATTAAGACCTCTTAGTTTAATCTAAAATGGAGCAAAACATTCATTCCCTAAGCTTCACTTATCAATTGGCTAGTGGTTAAACAAAGGCTCAAAATAATTGAGAGACGGTTTGGCAGTATTGATCCTCTTTGTTTATTATGTAAAGCTTGCATCGAAACTATTTGTCATTTGTTTTTCCAGTGTAATTTTTCTCAAACTATTTAGGCTAGATTTTACCATATGAAACAAGTCTACTACTAAGCTAGAGACTAGGAAAACATAGTAGAATAGGCTACTAAAACAGCTTGCTCCTTAAAGTAAGATAGTGTTATCTTTAAAACTAAGATAATGTTATCTTTAAAACTACTTTCATTTGCTCCATATACATTATATATATGGAAAGAAACTCCATATTTAACCAATAAGTCTAAGTGGAAAAGCATGTAATAAATGAAAAAGTAAACGATTGGATAAGGAAAATACTCATAACACATGGTGACTAATTAAGATCTAGTCCTATGATGAGGATCTTATGGAATCTATAGGGGATTAATATTCCTAAGCATGACATACTTATAAGCTCATAATATTTTTATGATCTTATTTACTTAGCTCTTTTCAATTGTAGATGTTATGATTGAGCCTTTGTATTGATGAATAAGTTTAGCTTTATTAAATGAAATTTCATTTATTTTCCAAAACAATAGTAAGTAGCAAAGAACTACCTAAGGTATTAAGAAGGTAAAGCAAGAGGTTAATGGGGAGAGGAGCAAAGTGATTGGTAATTGAGTAAAAGGAAGGATTAATGAAGTACAAAAAGGGAAAGGGGAGCATAATGGTTAAGGTGTGTAAGGCTCTAGTTAGAAAAGAGAAGGGACAAGTTGATACTATTGGATCCCGTTTCCGGAACCCAACAGCTTACACTGAACACTCATGACCCCACTCGTAAATTGAATCTGAAACGGAACGAAAAATAATGAATCGGAAATGAAATCAAAATAACAAATAACTTGAATCGAATACAAATGGAAATCGGATACGAATGCGAAACAAACGGATCAAATCGAAGCAAATAAAACCGAAACCGACATCCGATACAAATATCTTAATCATATCGTTGGAACCCTTGGATCAACCAATCCGAAATCGGTATAAAATTTTGTTTTTCTTTTTATTCATTTCTTTCATCATTTAATCCATCTTATTCAAAAATCAAACAAATAATTTCCACTTTCGGAAAATTTTCCTCATACAAATATCAATCCTTAATTACGATCTTCTTAATTATGCGATAACTCAATATCTTCATAACGAAACATATGCTTATACTTATTCTCATTTCTTGCCATAGCAATATCACACTCATGCCAATAAACCCATAAATTTTATACACTAATACTCTTATCCATATGCTACTCTACAAAAATCGGGCAGCATAACGGCTACACATGAACAAAACCCAAACCTGCAAGGTGTAAAACTCACTTCTATCATTTCCAGACAATTACACATACATCAAAATCCACCGGAACCTCCGTCCGGGATCTCAGTAGAAGCGCAATCCTAAATTCTAAACCACTTCAAGTCATTTTTCATATTCAATTCATATTCATCACATTCAAACTCATATACAATTCCCATTAACTCATATACAAATTAATACTTCCAACAAACCCAAAACCAAAACGCATTTATAAATCATTACAAATCATATCCCATCTTTAAACACATTCGTCCATATCTATATATATATATATATATATCCCAATTACATTCATAAATCAATTTAATTTGTATACAATTCCAATATGCACCATCCATAGCCAATACTTTTCTAATTCCATAAGTCAAGTTCTTATACAATATCATAATCCAAAATACATCATGAACTAAATGCTTACAATACTCTAATGGCATTTCAAGCCATACCCCATTACCAATACTCATAAACCAAAATACACAAATTACAAACATATGCACAAATACTGATGTCTTGACATCTTTCATCCGATCTCCTGCTCGAATACCTAGAGATGGGGATGAAAGGGGGGTGAGCTCGGAAGCTCGTGGATAACATGTTTATGAATCAAAAGATAAGCAAAACATTTTCAAACCTTATTTTAGTTGATCGAAAACATCGAAGATTCATTTCCCGAAAACTTCTTAATTTCAAAATCTTTCATAAACATTTATAAACAGCTTTCAAAATTATCATCGTTGAAAATCCCAAATTTCTCATTTGTCAAAAATCCAAACCTTTTTACAATTTATGAATAAAATCGAAACACATGGAACACATCACATATAAATGCACCACATCCTACACAAAGCAAAACATATAACACATCAATCGGTTTGGGTCGGTCCATAAAACAGGACGTACTGCACATTCCCACAATGCGGTCCTGTGCATCTATGAAACACATGGGGAGTCCGAAATCGGAGCTCCTACGCCACTAGCGGGCAGCCGGGCGGAGACTTTTAAAAATGAGACGAGTGCACTGACTCTACATGAGGGACCTAACCAAACCCATATAACACGTATTCATGCTTGAAAAATCCTATTGCCCGAAGGCACATTTTTAAAAATTCAACTTTTTATATTGTGTCGTATTCAACACATCCACATTCACAATCTTGCATACATGCATATAACAATTCAAACACATACTCAAACTATCAATCAATCTCATAAATAATCAAAATTCACATATTGAAAACTCAAACAATCAAATATAAAGAATTCAACAATTATGCTCATTTCATCAACTCCTTCAAATACTTTGAAAGTAGTTAATTGAATCATTTCATTTGAAAGTCCGAAACAATTTTTGATTCATTCAGAAAACAATGAATCCAATAGTTCATAAATCATCCCAAAAGTCAATTGATTCAAATCATTTGAAAACAATAGCTTATA
>JANTPM010000005.1:15898691-15917060 GCA_025434745.1 Erythroxylum divaricatum
CCTTCCTCTCACTATTCTTCTCTCTCTTCTCCTTTAGAAATGGCTCTCTCACTTCTGAAAAAGTCTCTCTCTCTTTTCACAACAGAAACCTTGAGCTCTCTGCCTCCTCCTTTGTTTGCTTCTCTTTTATAGAGAATTCCATAGGTGTGAAAGCCAGCTGCACCTCCGCCATTTCTGACTCAACAATCACCGAAAGTAAGCTTCAATTTCTGACTTTACAAGCTTCAATTTCTGACGTTGAAAAGCTTCAATTTCTAACTTTCTTTGAGACAATACTCAACAATCTTAATTACTTTTATCTACATTATGCTCGAATCATGTTCTTATCAGTTGTATGCACTTAAATAGCTACCCTCAAGTTGTACCTCATTCATAACCTTCATTCATTAATATATTTTCTCTTAATTAAAAAATAATTTGAACTTATTTCAATACTTGATCTAAAGTTAAAAATTAAAAATTTCTTACAAACTATTGTCATTTTGATATTTAATTTTTTTAAAAAGGCAAAAAACAAAAAGACTTATGATTCTTCTGATTTGATAAAAATTTCTTATATTTTAAAATTCTTAAAGAAAAACATATAGTTATTTTAGAAAGACACGTACCTCCTTTTATTAAATTTCTCTGTTAAAAATCTTATTACGTGGTGAACTTTCTTTGTACTGATAATCATGCACAAAGAACATGTTAATAAATAATAACTTTTAATTTATCATATTATGTTAAAAGCTAATATATTTACTGGCTTTATATGAAAATAAATTAGGTTTTTATCTAATTTATCATTTTATAATATAATAATAAGAGGATTAATTTTATACAATAGTTTATAAAGAGTCAACAATTGGTTGATGCTTTTATTGTTAATAATTAGTCAATGATTAATTTTCATGTGATATTAATTATTATGATATATTTGAAATAATTTTATTTATCAAAAAAAAAAAATTAGAAATTAAGTATCTTATTAATATTGCTAGATAATAAATAAAAATAAGAAATTAAGCATCTTATTTATTAATGTTATTACAAAGTAAGCAAAAGATCGGTGAATGTTCTAAGTTATTATCAAATTAAATTAATAATTATTAATAAAATATGATAAACTAGTATTGTTAATAATTAATAAACCATTTAACACATCCTGTTTATAAATTTTTGCTAATTCATAATAAACTAAACAAAATTTTCCTGCCTATGTAATGATACATGCCTTCAAAATATAAATGGCTTTTTTTCTGGCATCAATTAAATAAGGTTGTCGTGTCTTTAGCGTTTTAAAAATTTAACATTATTTAAGTTTTATTTTAACAAATTTAAAAATTATATAAAAACTTTTAATAAAAGCTTAAAATTGTTTGATTTCACTTTCAATTTATAAAAACTAATATTATACTGTTGTTTTTATTTTTATAATCTTATTTTATTATAGGTTATATAAGTTATATGTAATATTGAATTATTTAATATTAATTATAAAAACTAACATTTCACTTTCAATGTTCTAAGTTATATATAATATTGAATTATTTAATATTAATTACTAAAAAACTTAAAAAGTCTACAAGTTTTTAAATACAATTTTGTTTTTTGCAACTTCCAAACCCCAAAACAAACACAGATGTCAGCGAAGTCAGGGCTCGTTGCCTACCGCTTGTGAAAGTTGTTTACATTTCTACGTGCTTTAGCTTCCAATTCTTCTTCGTACAAGTGAATCAAACCCAAAACTCATGTCATCCACACTCAAGAAGCGCCTAAAACCCGGCTTCAGAAGGCCTCAGTCCCAACCTGATAGCAGTCCATCTTATTCTTCGATGATGGAGCCACCGCACAATTTGTTTCCAACTAAAGATGGGTTCTTCCCACTTCTGGCAGTGGTTGCGATCGCTTCCTCTGTAGCCTTCACCTGTCACTTGATTGCCGGTTATATGTATCCCTCCACGATGCCCTTTTGTGATACTCATTCCGACTCGCTTGACTCTATCTCAGGTGTGTAATTCTTTGTGCCAACATGGGCAGTCCATTATTACTTTGGCTTCGTAAAGTTTTCTTCGTCTGATGCATTTTTCCTTCATTGCTTTTGTGGTTGTTTGCTGGATTGTCCGATTGTATAAAACTGCAGGTGTTAAATTAAATCGCAAGAGAGCGAAATTAACAATTAATGTTGACACTTGCTGATAATTTGAGCTCGTGTTTTTTTCTTCCTTTCATTAAAACGCCTACTAATTATTAAATTAAATAAGTGCTAATGTGTGTGTGTTTGTGTTTGTGTGTATGCGTAATAAGATAATAAACAAGTTTTAAAAATCATTATTTGCATAAAATCACTTGGCGTACCGTTTGAGCAACTTAAAAAATGAGAATTCATTTGAATTCATAGATTTCATCTTGGAAGCTAACTTCGGTAGATTAATCAACACAATGTGGGTCCAATTAAAAGGCATATCATCTTAAAATTGGTTGAACGAACTCATTTTTTTAAATACAATATTCTCTCTATAGTTTTATGTTTACCAGTTTACCATCTGACCGGTAAAGTGACAAAATTGGTTTTAGGGTCAAATTAGACTTTTAAAGTTTTAAGGGATAAATTGTGCTATATATTAAACCTGAGGGGTTTATTTGATCCGTTTTCCAAATTAAAAGGAGGTTAAATGTTTTCTTTTACTCTAATAGAGGGACTGTAACACTGCTTATATTCCATTCCCATATTTGAGAATAGGTCAGACCATGGTTGAGTTAATTGAAGGGTTTTGCTAGTGGAAATGAACAAGCTTTTATTGGCATTGAATTAAACTTTAATTAAGTGAATTTTAGGTAGACTGCATGATTCGTGCCTTGTTCAAATGAACAATATGTTAGAACTCTTTAAGCTTAACTAATAATTAAGGACTGATGGGTGAACATCTCTTGAAATTTTTGCATTTATTTTTTATTTAATTTCATGTTAAGCATTTCTTTACCACTATTTCGCTTTTTTACTTTTTAGAGAGTATTTTGTCTTCATTTTAAAAGGTTTTTGGTGCAATCTTTTTTCTTTGTCCCTTTTCAATAACTAACGTTTAGTAAATAAATTGACTTGGGTAAGATAATCGAGTAAATATACCGGTAGATGCAAGTAGCATATGAGTCTATAGTTGGATTCGAATTAAAGATGTGTTTACAAGTAGTATGAGAATTTACTTGAGCAAAATGTTCAAGTAGGATATGAGTATGTAGTCAGATTGAAGATTTAGTCAAGTGAGAGGTTCGATTTGTAGAATGGTGTTCAGATAGTTTCAATAAAGTGAAGAGTAAGAATGTCCAACGTGGACAGGGTGAAGGGGTAGTGTTAAAAGGCTCGAAGTCATTTCTACATCGGAAATGAACAAAGGATTGTAGTGTGGTTTATATATAAGAAAGGATCTATATCCTAATACCTTAAGATTTTGTGTTAAGATATGGACTACTTATTTATAGACCTTTCCTCCTCCTTAAAACAAAAAAAAAAATCTAACACTTACCATTTATATACTATCAACTGTTATTTTCTGGTGTATTAAATCAATAATTTTGCTCGCAATTATTATCAGTCTTCAGTTGTTACTCTCAATATGATGAACATGGTCTATACTAAGTTGTCTTCTGACATACTGTTTCAGAATTTTGTGAGCCTTGCCCAAGAAATGGAGAGTGTTATCAAGGCAAGTTGGAATGTTCTCAAGGTTACAGAAAGCATGGGAACATTTGCATAGAAGATGGAGATATCGATGAAAGAGCTAAGAAACTTGTCTGTTCTTAGAATCTTAATCATTCTGGTAGACCTCCTTGGTCCCTGAATTCCTGTATTTTCTTCATAACTTCTCTATCTTTGTACTATACTGCAGTCGGAGTGGGTTGAAGATCATATCTGTGAGTCTTATTCTCAGTTTTTGTGCTATGGTAAAGGAACAGTTTGGGTATGTCAATTGCTACTTACCAACAACTGAGCTGATTTTATATTATGTTGCTAATGTCTATTAATTACCTGTATTCACTTTCAGGTACCTGAAAAAGAGATATGGAATGCTTTAGGTGGACATGAATTGATGCAAAACTTCGGTTCTGACAGCTGGATTTACTTGCTTACCAAGAAAAAGGTTACAGAAACTATTGGTAGATTAATGGAGTTGAAATTAAATTCACTTGGGTACGTATTCATACTTCTTTAATACTGCGATTGAGTGAAAATTTTGGGGTCTCCTTTTTTCTGTGATTTAACAAATGTTCTTTCTGTCTCTTTCTCTCTGTGTATGTGTGGAATAACACCCATTTGTTTATCTAGGAACAAGGAGTTGAAGTGTCCAGACTCGTTAGCAGAACATTACAAGCCTCTTACTTGCCATATACATCAATGGATCTCCAAACATGCCTTCATTGCCCTGTTATTTTGTTCAACGGTAACTATTTTTTAAAGGGAGGCATTTAACACTTGAATTTGGTGTCCAAAGTTGAAGCTTGTTTAGTCTATGAGGCTTTACAGGTTCTGGGGTCAATAGTCTTACTTTTTAAAATCCAAAGAAGGCGAAATTTATCGGCTAGAGTTGAACAACTTTATCAACAGGTACTGGAAGCTATGTTTCTTTCTTTCATTAAGTAGCCATCTAAACTGTATTTAGCTTTTCATTCTGCTACCTGCTGTTTCTCATGTATCCTTGCATGGCCTTGCAAAAAGAACTTTTTCCTTATTTACTATTTAATGAGAATCACTTTGCTTTTGGCTTCATAATTAATTATACGTGAGAAGTTAGTAATGGTAGCTTAAATAGTCTCATGTGAATTTTATACTATTAAATCAACAAGGAATATAGATGAAAGCACAAAATTCTGCTGTGTGAGTGCAAGCATGGAAAGGAGCGGTATGGTTGAAGGTTTTTTTATGGTTTTAAAATTTTTTAGTTTCTTTTAATTTATCTTCCTTAGCCTTGTGGATCTTCTACTAAGATTCCAGCATGCCTGATATTTCGTGAATAAATTGATTTTGCTGGGCAAAGGGAAAATTTTAATGTTCCTGGGTTAAGTTTTTTTTTTATTTCTGACCTTTTGCAAAGGGAAAAAAAGAAAAAAAATCTGAATTTTAATCTGATGCATGTTAGGTTTGTGAAATACTAGAGGAGAGTGCCTTAATATCAAAGACAAAAAGGGGTGAATGTGAATCTTGGGAGGTGGCCTCTCGGTTGCGGGATCATCTGCTTTCACCCAAAGAAAGGAAGGACCCTGTCCTATGGAAAAAGGTACAATGAATTTCTTTACTCATTGTAGTTGTTGTATTGTTGTTGCTGCTATTGATGTCACTAATGGACTTGAATTTGCTTGTATCTTTAGTTACTATCTATTTGTCCTTTATAAACAATTGATTCGTCTTTATGAATTCTAATGCTTGAGTAAGATGATAATAGTTTATTTACCCTCATGTTCTGGGGTGGCATTCTTCTTGTATAAGTTAAGAACTACAGGAGATCCCATTTTATTGGACGCTGTTGGGTATTTATATCTGAGATGTTACAGTACAATTATGTAAAGAATTAATTGATCTGCTTCTTCAAAGGGATTTTGCCCTGCCTTGTTACTTTTGTTTCTTTGAATATATGGAACTTAACTAGAGAAAAAAAAAACATGACTTGTTTTTTTTTACCTTCCTTTGAACATAGGTTCATATTATCTGCAATGAAAAACCCAATAACATTATTTTCACTTCCATTATGAAGAATTTTGATCTGAGACTACTCTCTTTGTGGGTTAAGGTCTATGTATTGAAAAGAAGAAAGATTGTAAGAGGCCTAGAATTTTATCTTATGACTATCTTGTGGATTGCCTTGGCTAAACGAAATAAGTCAATTAATTTTATAACCTTTACAAGCTCTATTTTATTGAAGTTGTTACGAGAATACATCAGTACTTTTTGTAAAAGCTTCTCTATATATTCAGAAGATGAGATTTACATATGCTGCAGTTCTTATATGGAAATAGGGTACATAGTTATGGGAGTCTTCCTAATTAGGAATACTCCTTATTTGGAAATATCCCTAATATAGCTAGATATTACAGCTAAGGATAATCTGTAAGGATAATCCCTTATTAAGGGACTATCTATTATTACGGGATTCTCTACACTTTTGCTAATTTCATCATTTGAGTTTGTGTTTGACTATTTCATGAGGTTGCAGCCCTTACAGATTGATTGAGGTGGTATGTATTTCTCTTTTAATAAAGAAAATCCAATTCCATAAAGTGGCCTTAATTTTATTGCATCAGTACCTACTATTATTCCGTGCGGTTTCGACCCAACATCTAATTCCTTTTGAACTTCCTTCTTCAGTGCATTCTATGTTTATGAAAGCTGTACCATATATCTTATGAAGTTGAGTTAATTTCAATGTTTTGGTTGCTGCTATCTTGCAGGTTGAGAACTTAGTACAGGAAGATTCTCGAATAGATCAGTATCCTAAACTAGTAAAGGGTGAATCAAAAGTGGTGTGGGAATGGCAAGGTATGAGTTGTGATGCTGTATATTTGATTGGTCAAAGAAGGGATGTTAAGTATGCAGTTGCTGATTTTATGATGTAAAGGAGCATCATTTCTGTGTTAAAGGCGTAGCATGTTGGTTGACTTTGTTTTCTGGCACTAGTGAAATTATCTTAATTGGGCTTACATTGTTTCCCAACGTGGACCCAGTAGTGGTTTATTTTTTTATTTTTCCTGTTCATATGCATGACGTGTGTTTGTTCTCACATGCATAGTTGAGGGCGCTTTAAGCTCAACAGGAATAAAAAGAAAAGGAGAGGGAAGCAAATTCCTGTCTGATGATGCCAGCAAAGTGAAATCTGCTCAAGAAAGCCATCCTCTGAATTCTGGTGAGCTTGCTTTCCTAAAGGTCTGCTTTAAACACGCTGATACAAGCATACAATTGTCTATAGTTCACTTGCTTTCCATGATATTTACCTAACTAATATGCAAAAGCTACCAATATTTCTGCAGAGTCCAGGATATTGATGTTTTGAGTATATTGCTATGGTCCTGCCTACCCCAGGGCTAAGGCGAATTATTCCATATCCAAAGATTCAGGAGAAGTTATATACAAAAGAAGATTCTCAAAAGGTCGAGTTCAAAGTTCCTATGTACGTCAGAATACAATTATGCAGTTGTGAATTTTGCTGATCTTCACGGTATGTCTTGGAGGATTACTGATGGGTACGGAGATTGGTAGGTATCCTGTACATGTCGATTATCACCATCCTTCTTTTCTACAACGTGTCCATTTGGAGAAGCTATAACCTGTTTCTAGAAGCATCATGAACTCCTGAACTTCCAATACCGGAGTTGGACTTTTTCTTTATTCTGTATCATTGGAGTTGTCCAGATATTTCTGGTTATTTTGGTTCCTGAAACGTCTTCCTTGATTAGACTTTCGCCTTGGCTCTAATTTAAGAAATTAGTATCAAAGTTGCAGGTAAAGTCATCGTAATGCTGCCAGTTATGGCGTCATGAAAAATAGGGCCTTTTCCTTAGAAGATAAGCCTTTTCCTTAGAAGAAGCAAAACTAGTAACAATAGCAATAGTAGTACAAGCATTTGTCATGCCACTTGAAACATCAAGCAACCATTCATAACCTGAAACATTGCATATCAAAAGATAGCTATCATATCAGCTTAGAACCCTTCAACTGTAGTGAACTCTTTCAGTGATTTCATTGAACACTTGGAGGATGTTTCACCGTCGGGCGAGCTGATCGCTCCTTTGTTTTGCTAGGCGCCTATCATGAGTAACATTCCGACAGAAATTACACCGCTACTCAACCAATCAATCCCGCAAATCCAAACGATAACCTCACCTCCAATGTTTATACTGGTCATGTCGCCAAAGAAGTGAGGATTCGAGAATGGGAGGAAGACCCTCCTCCATTGTCGCATAACCCACCAACATTCCATGCTAGTTATAGCGCATCAGTCATTGGGAATGCCACATAGAACACCAAATTAGAATGGCCAGAAGAAGAAATAATAGCAATTGAAGAAGGGGACGCTAAACATGTACAAGGAAAATTTGGGATGGGCTTAGAATTATCAAGTAGTCTCATAGGGCACCTTGACAGGAAATGGGAGAAGACAGTCATGGTCAAACTCTTAGGTAGAAAACTGGGATTCAATCTACTTCCCAACTGCATTAGATCCATGTGGAATCCCCAAGGCCTTATGAAAATAGTGAATCTGGAAAATGAGTTTTACCTTATTAACTTCATTGAAGTCGACGATTACCTTATATCGCTTACCCAAGGTCCCTAGATTTTTGTCAGCCATGTTTTGTCAGTACAACCCTGAACCCTAACTTTTTGCCCATCGATTGACAGGGTATTAGATGTAGTCGCCTGGGTCCGGTTTCCTAAATTCTTAATAGCTCGGTATCATCATGCAATTCTCACAGTATTAGGGAATCTTATCGACCGAACATTTAAAATCGATGAAAACACCCAAAACTCCCAACGAGGGAAGTTCGTAAGGATCGTCGTCGATATTGACATTAGCTCTCCCCTTCGACCTCTCGTAGAGCTGAACGGAGAAATAATAAAAGTTGCATATGAAGACTTATTTCCCATTTGCCTCACATGCGGTCTGGTAGGACATGGATCCAACAACTGTCCCACAACCTGACCAGAACAAAGTGCGTTAAGGGAACAGCTCGCTCACGCACAGGCGGTGCCTTCCTCACTCCCAGACCAGGCGGAGGCCAGACATTCGTCGGAGGTTTACGGCCCATGGGTCCACGTGCAAAGCCATCCTCGTTGTCAGCCTTAACAAACAACGACCCTCGGAAGTGACAGACGGACCCTAGTTACCCACGAGGCGTTGAGGGGCGTGAGGTTCAACGTATTGACAGAGATGACGCCGCAGGAACAAAATAACAAACACCTGCAGCCCGCGAGAGCCAACATCCAAGGCGTGGCAACATCCCTTCATCTGTCCACTTCACGACGCCAGGCGCCGAAGCTATAGCTGCGATCAACTTTTAAGGGAGCTGCAAGAAGGGCCGTCTGTGGACTCGAATCATCAAAGTCCAAGGCTAAAATGCCTCTGTAGGCCACGTCCAGTCCAAGCTCCAACTGAGCCCAAGCACCAGCCCACGATTTCGACCCAACTCCCGCAACGTCGATGTCCAGGACAAACCAACAAGTAAACACTCATGGGACGTCGTCGTCTATGGCAACAACAGACGTTCCCCCAGCTTCCACATCGAAGACGAAGACGTTGCAACCACCTCAGTCTTCCTCCACCAATCACATAGCGATATCTATCCCCTCTCATGTCACGGTTATTATTAATGATCCCACCTTAACGGATGCCATGCAACAGGAAGTGAGCTACCGTGCAGCTGTAACACTAACCCAAGACGTCGGTAGGACCATACCCTTGCCTTCGTCCTTTTCTCCATATTTAATGCCTCCTGGTCGTCCCACAGAAGTAGACGTTGAAATGAATCCAGAGAGTGAGCCCCTTATTGTTCCAGACTTGCAACCTGCAGATATATGGATCAACTACACGTCTAACCCCATGAGGGCAATGGCTATTCCCCCAGTAAACACCCATGAATCATAGTGTTTACTTCAGTTTCGACTATCATTCACGTCCATATTCATTTGGAACTGCTAAGGGGTTGGAGGTAAAACCTTCAAACCAATCCTGAAAAATTATCTTAGGATTCATAATCCAATTCTTATAGTACTCGTTGAATCGCGAATCAGTGGTGATCGAGCAAGGAGGGTTATACGGAGCTTGGGCTTTGAACATTTCTTCAGAGTAGGCTTCAGGGTTTTCCGGAGGAATTTGGTTATTGTGGAACGATAATATAACGGTCCGGATTTTATTAGCTTACCGACAATTCGTCCATACTAATATCAACTAGGGACCGTATAATTTCGCCTTTACAACTATTTACGCTAGCCCGAATCATTCTATGCAGCACTTTTTGTGGGATTATCTTCGAAAGCTTGCTAGAATAACTACTAAATCTTAAATCATGGGGAGCGATTTCAATGCTAAACTAGACAGTACCAACAAGAGAGGGGACTCCAGGCTTCTTCCAATAGTCAACAATCACTTCCGGGGCTGTGTGCATTATTGTCACCTTCATGACCTAGGCTATTCTGGGCCCAAATTCACCTAGAAAAGAGGACAAATTCTAGCTAGGCTAGACCGAGTTCTTTGTTCAACCTCCTGGCATTCCACTTTCCAACACACTTTGGTTCAGCATCTCCTTTTCCTCAAGTATGCTGGTGAACCTTCACAACAATAGCAAGTTACAATGCATCTCGAAACCTTTCCGATTTCAAACAGCTTGGTTGGCGCATGACGAGTTTGACCAAATCATAAAACAATCGTGGCATCCGAGTACCAATGATATTAGTGGCACCTTATACAATCTCTCACATTCCTTACAGGAATGGAACTCTAGCACCTTCGGGAATATCTTTCATTGGAAGAAGAGACTTTTGGCTCGTCTATAAGGCATCCAAACAGCTCTGGAAACCTAAGACTCACATTCCCTTTAAGACCTCGAGGAGCACCTCAAAACAGAGCTAGAATAGGTTCTCTACTAGGAGGAACTTTACTGGCATCAACGCTCAAAATGTCAATGAATAAGTCAGGGAGATCAGAATACGAAGTATTATCAAACTATTACTACGAACCGCCATCGAAAATCTCAGACCATCACCCTCAAAGATGAGCAGGGCATCATGAGATTTGACACGACAAGCATTTTACGAATTGTTCAGACCTTTCTTGCACATCTTTAGAAGCAAGATAGTCTGACCCCTAGGATTTCCCAACTTCCTGACAAGTTCCCCCAACTCTCACCCCAAGCTATTACAAACTTGCAGCATCCTCCCAGCTCAGAGGAAATCAAGATTGCTTTCTTGGCTGTGGCTCCGAACAACGCGCTCAGAGTGGACAAATTTATTGCCCTTTTTTATCAATCTCAGTGGCCCACTTAGATCAGTCCTTGACTTTGTTTATACAGAAAATTTTCCGACACGAAGCTTGGGACACTAAACTCAATCGTACCATTATGGTACTCATCTCTAAGTTTCCCAAGCCCACATCGATAACTCAATTTAGGCCCATAGTACTTTGTTCCGTGATTTGCAAAGCCATTAACAAGCTCATAGTGAGTCGCCTCAAACATCATCTAGATGAACTGGTTACGCCAACTCAATGTAGCTTTGTGCTAGGGCGTCAAATAAATAATGCAAATGTAAATTAAGATGTGTTACTTAGTGATCAGCATACAAATAAATAACATAATATAAGGAACCATGAAGGCAATCGAAGAAAAAAAATTATGAGATAGATGTATAAACATGAAGATTGTCCAATAACCACACATTCTAACTGTAGTCGAAAGATTGCGTCCAAACTTGTTCACATATTGATCAAAGGTAAAATCTTAGTCTTGATCGATAGCAATCCTGAGGAAATAGGGACAGGGAAAGGTCTTCTATCCAAGGGCAAAAATGATACAATCCATGGAAATGTTCAGGCGTCCTAAAATAGGAATAAAAGCTAACTATCAATCAATAACAACAGAACATACATCTAAAATATGTGTGACATGGGAAAACGCAAAGAAAACGATAGTTTTATAGTATGCCAACTAAAGCGTGCGAGAATTCAAGTTCCTCAGACCTACACAAGCTAAAACTTCAAATTGTTTTGACATGCCGTGCAAGTAGAAACATTTGGCCACATGACAGGAGGCGAAAAGATCTATTCCAAAGAACAAAAATTATAAAGAAAAAAAGGAAGAATAAGCCAGTAAAATAATAGTCAATCCACAAGGTCATGACTGTAACGAGGTGCTTTAACACACAATCATGCATATACAAAAGGCAACTTGCAGGCTTACGTCCAAATACAGTCGCTGCTTTCAGATTCAAATTCTTTACAAATCTGCATCAATACATCCTCCCACTGCACTCCGAAGAGCCACAATAACAGTACTTCTTTTTTATATTTCCATCAGAATCAAAGACCTGATCAATCATATAATTGTAGTGGTATGTCAGCTCTTGAAGTGGAGGAATGTTCTCAGCAGCAAAAAGCATTATGTGGGGCATTCTCTTGTCATCATGATCGTAGAGAACATTTTGAGCATAAAGATTTGGAGAACAACTATGATTGATGAATCTCCCCACATTCCCATACTCTGCCGCATCAATGGTGAAGCTCCCATCCTTTTGAACTTCATGAGCGCTTGCCTGCACGTCAAGCATGGGAATAGAAAGCCCGCTCCAAAGAGATTTGTCATTGTAGTTGTTTCCAATATCGAACAAATACTCATCATTACCTGTTCTTCTCTCTGCTTCCTTCTCTTCCAGGAGTTCACCAATGTACTCACAGATGAAACTTCCAGAAGGGATTGAATTTAAAGATCTTACACCCCATCCTCTTGATTCAGTTTTGAAGATTTCAAGCTGAAATTTAATTCCATGCTGGCTAACTCTATTGTAGCAGGAAGAAGGACATTTACAAGAAGGGCCACATTCATAGACCAGAGGCTTTGCTTCAACTATAGCACCATTATGGTTATAAGGGATCTCTCCACCATTTTTTTCCATACATGAACAGTTACTGGATTCAGAGCATCCTCGAGTGCAACTACAACCCTTGGGTGTGACTGGATGGCACCAATTGGGATATATCATTCTGCTCAGATACTTAAAAGGAGGAGGTTTTTCAGCATCTATGTTATTCACAGCACAAATTGCAATCTTCTCTTCCCCTTGTGAGATATCATCTACACAAAGTCCTTCCCGTACCTTAATGTTCTTGGATTTCTTCACTATCTTCCAAGCAAGCTCTGGCTGACCTGGAATTCGTACCAGCTTGAACTTAAACACCAGTTTTTCATGTGGTCCCATAGTTTGCCAGACCTTCTCCACCAAATATAGTCCATCATAGATATATGTTCTACCTCTTGAATCCGAAGAATCAGGCATCTTTGAATCCCCACGGATCACCCTAACAGGATTCTTTGCATCCTTACTATTCTTCAAAGCAAGATTTCCTCTTTCGAGCTTTTGATCTTCAGGATCCTTTCCTCCACCACTCATGTTCCCTCCTTGACCCATATACGTCAAAACATCTGATTCATCTGTTTCATCATCATACACTCCAGATGCCACAATACTAGTGGCAATAATTGTTCCATTTTGCTTCACATAGTCTATACCACCCTGAATTTGACGATGAAGACCTATAATGTTAAGCTCAATCCTATATTGAAATTCATCACCAACTTCAACTCCAGGGACAGGTCCAATTATTTGTTTGCCAGTGTTAACATATTTTCCTTTGTCCTTGAGGATCTTGGCTGCTTGGAGATCAACTCTCCTACGAGCATTCCCATGTTCCTTCACCTTTGATTCTTCTTCCTGCAAAAGCTTCCTGCAGATAGCTTGGAATAATCGTAAAGTTTCCCTCACTTTGCTTCTACTAACTGCTCCATTGCTATCATCATCTCTACCCTTTGAAGCAGTGGTACAGTGTGGAGGAAGGCTCACTTGTAAGTTTTGTCTTCTCCTAACTAGTCTATAATCATAACAATTGTCTTCTTTCTCAAGTTTATTGTCATTACCCCGTACAATCTGGCCCATGCATTCAGAAGCCTCTCCCTTAGAAGATGATTTCTTTTTTATACACATCCCTTCCAAGTTCTTTATTTCCTTCTTCTTTGCTTCCAAAGTAGCTTTTTGTTGTTCAAGCAATAATAAGGTATCTTTCCTACCTCCCCTTTCTCCTATTCCAGCGGGCAAGTTAGAAGATTTATCAGTCCTCTTCCCCTGTCGCCAAGGACAACTTCTTTCAGCCATAAGACCTTGCACAACTTCCCTGTTCATTGCAAACGCAAAGTCATTACATTCTTTCCCAACCTTTTGATTTTGACAAGCAGAAGAATTAGAAAACTGTGTCTCAAGGTCCTCTGCAGAATCTGTCAAGTCTTTTTTCAGATGGTCTTTGAAGCCTCCCATTAACCTATCACCACACTGGGGAAGTACCCGGGACATTATCCCCTGACAGTTTTGAATGCTTCCCTGGGGAGAATTGGTGCTCCGTTCTTCAGCATCCATATGCAACACTAGCAATGCATTCTCTGGAGAATTTTCTTGAAATTTACCCTCAACAATGTCGTTATCCATGGGATGTGCAAAGTCATTCATTAATTTCTCGCCCAAATCTCCTATGTCCATGTCAGATTTTAGATCATAATGATTTTGATTGCTTTCCGCATTATATTTGATCCATCTTTGTAGTCGATTCTCTTGATCCCCCTTAACCTCACTCCCACAAGCAGCTCTTGAGTCATCCTGAGTCCTTGTCTGTTTAGGCACAGATACTTCAGGCGCAGCTTCAAGTTGGTGCACATTCAGTTGAGAAACATCCTCTTTCAAAATTCCTCTGTCAACATCTGCATTTTGAAAATTGTCACCTATTTGTTTCACATCCTCCTTCAGTGTGTTGTGATCGATATTCTTTTCCTCCACAGATTCAAGCATTTTTGCACAAGTTTGAGTCATAAGACATGGGGCTTTTCTACCACAAAATTTTGGGAAGTCTCTGAGAGCATAAATGCTTCTGCGAGGAGGATATTTACGTTGGAGAATTTCTCCTGCAGGAGAGGTAACTTTATTCAAATCCTTTGACATATGAAGCTTTTCATATTCTGAAACTTTTACGGGTTCAGCAGCTGATACACTGTCCAAGCCTTCCAAAGCCTCTGATCGCTGCATCCCTGCTACATGCACATTCACTAATTCATTTTTGTTCAACTGATGCAACAAGTTTGTTCGTCCTTCTGCCTTAGGTCTTGCAAGATTCAGTTCCATGAGCAGAGGTTTAGAATTCAACCCATGGGACATTCCCACCGATTCATCCTCCTGACTTACTCCAGAAGGCCTATGACAGTTATCCAGTACCCCATTAGGAGTGCTGTATTGACCAAATGAGTTTTTATCTGCACCCTCATGAACATTGTCAATCATCGCTGAAATGGGAGTGGTATTTCGCTTAAACCCCTTGGGAAAATCCCTAATAACAGAAACTTTCCGCCGCTTATACTTCGGCAGCCCAGGATGAGAAGCACAATGACCACTTTCCGTTTGCCTCCCCCAAAACTGTCCATCAGAATGACCACTATTGCTCGAAAATGCTACCCTTGTAGACTCTGGGTGCTGTGAATTGTCAACAAACCCCATTCCAGTTCACGAAACAACGTAATGGAGTACCTGAAACCATCCAAAATCAGGATAGCCATCATTACTACACAGTTGGCTTCAAAAGAGTTCACACAAAACTAATTAAAGACAGGCGTCTGCAACCCAAAAATAAAATTAAAAGAACAATCGATTAACAATTTGTCTTGAGGAAGGAACATAGAGGCATCTCAAAGAATATATTCCGTATTCCCCGCACAAAAAACGTCAAGAAACAAACCAATATATTGGACAGCCATTTAAGTGAAAGAAGATCAAAAGCACATTAATATATTAAAAATGTTCAAAAGTTGATAAAGAATAACGAACCACAAAAAGAAAATCAGTACATATTTGGCATATCAGAGAAGAAATTTCGCAAAAAAGAAAGAAAGAAGGTAGTACGAATTATGTTAAAACTCCTGCATTTTCTCAAGAAACAAGCAACTTTACCTGAACCCTTTCGGAGCAACCAAACACTAAGGGTTCAATCGCTCAAGTAAAAAATCTCGAAATAAAAGCACATCGAAGGAAAACGAGGCCGAAATGGAAAAGTGGATAGCCGCTAAAGCTCCATTAAACAAATTGCGAAACAGAAAAAAGCATACGAGTAATTAACCAATAAAAAGGACCTCTAGAACATAATAAGAAGATGACGATGATGAAGGCGCGAAGGGATTACGTACTGATATAGAGGAGACGAGAAGGAGGAGCGTTGATAGGAAATCCATAAAAGTGTTTGTTTGGCAAGTTGTGAAATTATGAGAACACATGTTTACTAGCTTCGGTCTTTCGGGGCCGTGCTTTGGATTTCGTAAGGTTACAGAATAATTTAGATAACTAAGTTTATTTATATTAGAGATTTAGAGTGATTGAATTAGATAATCAATATAAATTTTTTTAATTTTGAAAATAAAAAAGTTAATAATGACTCACAGCTCACAAGGTGATATAAAAGGGAGAATGTTTCTTTGGGTACTAACATTATTTTTTATTTTTTTATTTTTTCCACATAAATGTTAACTTTTTAAAAAATTAACTAAATTTAAAATATTTATTCTAACCATATTATTAAAATATATTATTATTTTATTTTTCATATCATCTTTTCATATTCAAATAAATATTTAAACTAATAAGCTGCATTTAGAAAATTAAAATTTAACGTCATTCTTAACTTAAATAAATAAATTTTCACTTTATTTTTTAATTAAATTTATTTGATACTTCTCTCTATTTAAATATTGATTTAAAAATTTTAAACTTCAATTATTATTATTTTAATTAATTATTGATTTAAAGAATTCAACATAATTTATTATTAATTTTTAATAAAAGTCATAAAATAGTTTCATTTCTAAAATATTTTTTAATGAAAGCCATGAACTAGTTTCATTGCATACAATAAATGAAAACAAATATATGTTTGTCTTTCTATATTAATCAAATCAAGTACAAGGGTCTGTTTGGTTGAGGGTTTATTAATGGAATGAAATGGAAAGGAATCAAATGAAATGAGATAGAAGAGGAGAGCTTCATATTACATAACATTTCATTCTAAATAGTAAAAATAAAAAACTTTCGATTTTGGGGGTTTAGGATATAATGTAAAATGATACACCATAATACACTATAAATCTTTTATCCAAACAACATTTTATTATATTATATGAACCATTTCATCCCTCCCAAACAATAATTTTCTAATATTACGTCTATTTATATTTCATTCCATTATAAATCATTTCATTCTATTTCATTCCATTCTTTTAAAAACTTTACATAAAGCACATCTTTTTGTTTTCAAACAACATTTAGTATCTAATAAATTATGTTATACCAAGTAAACTTTGTCTTATTACAATATTAGCTTTTGTCTTATCTCCCTTTTCTTACTGCACTTTTGTAACTCTAGTTATATTAGTGATTATATATTAAAAAATCATTAATTTTACCTAGATTGATGTATGTTTTAAACTTTTTATATTCCTAATAAATCCTATTTGATCCCTTTGAATTCCATATTCGAAGTTGCGATCGGATCTATTCATTAAAAAGAATTGATTCAATGAGGAGATTGAGTTTTCAGTGTATTTAAAAAAACTAAATTCTTAAAATTATTCAAATTTCAAATATCTAAATAAAACTCATAATTTCCATATGCTTGAGTGTACCTATTAATTGTAAAATTTTTAATTAACCTTAAAAATGATGTTGTGTTCTTATTAAGAACATAGTCTCCTATGCCTTAGAGATAATATTTCTTCACTTTCTACTATAATGTCCTCTCAGGGCCAAGTAAGGTGTGTCACAAAGCATAATTCTTGGCATTTTACTGCAGTGGGCTAATAGACTCATGAGATATTTTCCTAACTATCTGCCAAATCCTTTAGCTACTGATAAAGCTTATGGTCTTTTAAGTAATAATGGAGACTACTCCAAGTTCAATGTCTACAAGCTCTCAAGCCTTCCATTCCACTCATTTCTTGAGTCAACATTGTTTGGAAAGGATCCCTAAAGCCAAAATCCTCCTTCATCACTTTGGTTGTAACTAAAGGAAGATTAAAAACTAAAGATGATAAGTGCTTAATTGATTGCATAATTATTCCATAACATTTAACAAATAATGATATGAAATTACTTAGGATACTCACTTTAGCTCATATTTGATTTTAGGTAAATTTCAAAATGCGAAGCAGCTAAAGTGACCTAAAACATACTTATTGAAACAAGATAAGAGGATACCTCATGCTACCAATTTTGTAACATGAATTGTAAAATGAGCCAGCTGTCACTTTAAAACTTAGTTTTGATTATAAAGAAAAATGTGGGATGGATGTAACATGGAGGACAAAAATTGTTAGAGAAGTGCTCTAAAAGCAATCAGCTTTAGTACTTATTGTATAAATCATTTTTGTAACATCCCGGTTCCTGCGGGAAGGGTAAAATAGTAAATACGAGTGTTCAGTGAGAGCTTAGAAATATGATTACATGTTCATGCATGTGACATACTTGTATTGTGAAAAATGAATTTATTGCACATGAAATTTTTGTACATGCATTCATTGACATTCCCGGTATATTTGGTTCTACTTGTGAATGGG
>JANTPM010000005.1:15957299-15970653 GCA_025434745.1 Erythroxylum divaricatum
TTCTTTCGTGGTGAGGAATCCCTCCCTCGTGAGATGCGCGTCCAGATGTCACGTAGGACGTCGGGCACGCGACTCACTGGGGAGGGGTTCCAACAGCTGGCACAAGACCTGTTTTCATTTATTAGAGAGATCCAAAAATGGTCCAGAGAGAGTACCTAAATTTTCTTCAAATTGTTTGACGACCTAGAGTGCTTATGCAGTCATTGGTGCTTTGTAGGTTGATGTTATGATCATATTGATGCCACGATAATTGATTTTTATCAATGAATCATATTTAATTTTTAAACAAAGAAATGGTTGAATCTGTTTCGTAATATGATTCTATAGGTTCTAGGTTATATTGTAATGCTAAATTTAGAATATTGATTTTTTAAAATTTATTTTGGTTTCTTTTTAGACAATTATTTGCACAATGACCTTCTTTACACAACCAATATCGACATTGTTTTTTATTTTAGAGACAATAATTCTTTTTTGGTTTGTTTTTTCGATAAGCCTATTTTCTAAAAAAGTTTTATAAGGTCTAAATGAGTCTATATTTATTTTTAGGATATCTTTTTCATCTATAGTTTTTAAATTTTTGGTGTTTGGAACAAGTCAGTTGTTGTTTTTTGTGTGTTGTAAACTCACATCCATATTGTTGTGATACTTCTGAATATTTCGAACAACATAATTGAGTTTCTTTATGTCGCAATTTTTTCTATGTAATTTTGCTTCTAAACATTTTTAGGATAATACTTCTTTAGTAATAGAAATAGCTCCTCCGAGATTATAAGCAACTAAATTAGCGTTTTGTTTAATTAAAAATGTTTCTTCAATAGTTCTATTTATTGGATAAGGTAATTTTTGAATAAATTTCTTGATCTGATTCATAGCCATAAATAACTTCATCTTGATCTGTTATTGGTTTTATGAATTCATTTCTTAATGAATTATTTTCTAAAGTTAATTTATTAACAAGGTGTGTAATTTCTTCTAGTTATATTTTTATATCTTTTTCTATATCTTCCATAGTTTGATTAATGTAATTGGCTTAGATGGCTCTGATACCATCTATTCTTCCAATTATTGAGTTTTGTGTACAATTGATAATGTCGCATCAAGTCTTTTATTTATACTATCTATTTTTTGTAAAAGTTATTCATAATTTTGGTCTATTAAATTATAATTTTGAATTAACACTAAAATTTCAGTAAGTAATTCTTTTAGTTGATTTTCTATATTTATTTGTTTATCTATTAATTCAGACAATTGTTTAGTAACACCCGTACAGTATTTTTAATATGTTCAATTAAAAATGTAATTTGATGCTTTATTGTTGTTAATTCACTATTTACCGAATTAAGGTCTTCTTTATTAATGAATAGTTTAGGATCAGTAATTCGAATAGGTTATTCTATTACACACCTCACTAATAAATTAACTTTAGAAAATAATTCATTAAAAATGAATTCATAAAATCAATAACAAATCAAGATGAAGTTATTTGTGGCTATGAATCAGATCAAGAAATTTATGTAGATCAACAACAGAAACATGATGAACAACCCAAAAGTAGTCAAAGTGGGGAGAAATGAAAACGAAATCAAAAAACCACATATAATTGGGAGTCAAAACCAATTGAAATAGAAGAAATAAATTGATTTGGTTATTATAAAAAAAACAATTCATAAAACCAATAACAGATCAAGATGAAGTTATTTATGGCTATGAATCAGATCAAGAAATTTATGTAGATCAACAACAGAAACATGACAAACAACCAGGAAGTAGTCAAAGTGGGGAGAAACAAAAACAAAATCAACAAACAACATATAATTGGGAGTCAAAACCAATTGAAATAGAAGAAATAAATCGATTTGGCTATTATCGAAAAGACAACAAAATAAGAAGATTTCCAACGGAATTGTTCTCTATTAGAAAAACAACTTTCTTCATAACCTAATGAAGCTATAGCCATTATCACACTTGGTATCCAACCCATTACACCTTAACAACTTACTTAAACCCCCACTCCAGTATTAAGCACATTATCCAACACTATTTCCCAGAAAAAAAAAGTCGACCACAAAGTACCCAAAGTATATGTTATTTTTAATGGACCTATGGTCGGAATTTATGATGAATGACATAAAGCTACCCTTCATATTAATAGTAAGCCTGCATTATTCATCGAAGTTATCCAACCCACACTGAAGCTGAAAAAGCCCTTGCTGAATTTAAAGAACCATCTTCTCGACCACAATATAAACAAGTACTTGAAAAACAACCCTTTCTTTCCAAAATGACTAATTTAGCTAAACCCATCAATTTAGAAAAAATCAATGTCGTTCCCACACGAGCTTTCAAGGAAGAAAACAACCATTTTCTCTCTCTCTTATCTCTCTGTTTCTTCGTTCTCTGCTTTGTGGCAACGCAAGGAAGACAAGATTGATCTTAATTTTCTTAATCAATTTTCCAAGTCATATTGAGAGCGACGTATATGACTTCCCTGCTTAATGTCAACTCCAAGGTCGTGGCCGGTAGTGTGGCTGCCTCTGCTGGCGCCGCTTCGACTGAGGAGGTTGATAACCTTCCTCGGAGTAGTAAGAAAGTTAAACGTGCTGCTGAAGGTGTTCCGGGTCTGGACCGTGACGCTGATGTGGAGATGGAGGCTCGTGAGGGGTTGGTTTGTAAAGGCTCATATAAGGACACCCTCACTGGACGTTCTCAGGTAAATCTCAATCCGACGGCAGACTTTCTCGATGTGGTCTCTGATGAGGAATCGGATCCAGAGGAGCTGGATGAAACTGATTGTCCCACTATTCACTTATCTCCTACTGATAAACAAAGCATCAGACGTGTCTGGGCAAACACGTTGATTGTCAAAGTGTTGGGTCGGCGCGTTGGTTATCGGTTCCTTGTAACGTCTCTGAAGAGACAATGGAAATTGTAGTGCGATGTAGTATTGGCTGATATGGGGAATGATTTTTACCTGGCCAAATTTCATAGTCTGGATGATTATCGTCTAGTTCTGGAGGGCGGTCCTTGGATGGTGGCGGACCACCTACTCACCGTTATGCGTTGGCGCCCCAACTTTGATCCTTTTGCAGCATCCATTGACAAAGCCACTGTGTGGGTTCGCATCCCGCACCTCTCGGTGGAATACTATGATCTCCTGATTCTTACCCGGATTGGGAATAAACTGGGCCGGACAATGCGGGTTGATGAGAGCACTAAGGCCAGTTCGAGGGCAAAATATGCCCGCATCAGTGTGGAGGTTGATTTGCGGAAATCATTGATTGCTAAATTCCGCTTGCATCGCAGAATCTGGAAGGTGGAGTATGAAGGTTTACACTTGGTGTGTTTTAATTGTGGCAAGTATGGGCATCACCGTGACAACTGCCCCTGGGCCGGACGGAGGAGGTGGCACCGGGACAAGGTGATGATGCCATCCCGCAATCGGCGGTAGTTCCACCGCCTAAGGTGGATCAGCCTTTGCGTCTGGAGGTCTATGAGAATTACGGTGCTTGGATGTTGGTTCAACGGGTGCATCGTGGCCGTACCCGTACTCCTGCTTCATGAGGATATTCCACTAATCGAGGTGGTACAGATAATCATGGTCGCGGGGTTATGGCTACTGATGTCCCGATTGGACATTAGGAAAAGAGCAAGACTGTGCAGGGATCTCGATTTCACTTGTTAGAAGACCATGTTCCTGTTCCAGAAAGCAGACCAGAGGTCAGCGGCAGTTAGCCTCGAGCTCCGGATCTGACATTTTGTCCCTCTCGCCAAGTAGGGCGAGGTCCTAAATCTGGTCCCAGCGCTAGCAACAGATCTTTTTTATCTGCTGGGCAAACTGTATTGCCAAGGTCAAATGGACTTATGACTGATCCCATTGTTGCTCCTATGTCTACGAGCCCAATGCTTCAGTCTTCTGACCCTGTTGTTCCCCCTCCACTTCAGTCTAATGCGCCCATGCAGCGTCCCACGTCCCCACGTACGTCCGCTTGCATGCCTCCATCGCCTCTTGTGATTTCGTTTCAGCCGCAGGACTCTCCTATGCATATTATCTCCCTAGCAACTCCACAGCCGGGTACTGGGTGTCCGGTGAACCAGTCTACTTACCCTCCTGAACCTCCCAACCAGTGTGGGGCTCCAAGCTGAATTGGGCCTCTTTCCAATAATGTTATTGCATCGGAGATTTCCGTGGTCCCTGAAACTCAACTTGCTAAGGAGGTTGGTGGGAGTGGGACGGATGATACTGGCAACATGTCTGTTGACCCTTCTGTGTCGCCCGCCGTCTAACGAGCATCTTTTCACCTTCTCCATGATTAAGTTTTTATACTGGAATTGTCGTGGCGCCGCTTCCATGGAATTTCAAGCAGTATTGAAGGATTTATGCTGCTTGCATCAGGTTGATGCAGTCATTCTTGTGGAACCTAAAATTAATGGGTTGCGTGCAACCCGAGTCACTCAGTTACTGGGCTTCCCCAATGTCTTTCGTGTGGATGCTCAAGGTTTCTCTGGGGGGCTGTGGTTTCTTTGGAAAGATTCTCAGGATAAGGTAACTGTAATCGCCAGTGGCCGTGGTTATATTCATCTTCAAATCTCTCGTCCGGCTGGTGGTGTCTGGTTTTGTACTTTTGTGTATGTCAACCTTGCGCCTGTTCTTAAGGCTGAGCTGTTTCAGACGTTGGCGACTCTTGCGGAGACCATTTCCTTTCCTTGGCTGTTGGCTGGGGATTTTAATGAAATGCTGGGACCTGAGGAAAAATTAGGGGGGGCTCCTTTTGATTTCTGTCGCAGTGCACGCTTTCAGCAATAGGTTAACGTTTGCCACTTGATCGATCTTGGCTTTAGTGGACCAAAGTTTACCTGGTGAGGACAAGAAAGTCACATCCATGGTCGAGTTTTTGAACTTTTAGATCGGGCTTTCGGTAACCTTGCCTTCTGTTCCGCCTTTCCGTCGACGATAGTTCGGCATCTTCCGCGTGTCAGATCAGATCACCATCCCATCTTGATTTGTACTGAGTCTTGTTCTCGTCAGTCGGCTGGTGCGAAACCTTTTCGATTTGAACTGGCATGGACTACTCATCCTAGATACTCTAATCTCCTCCTCACTCATTGGGATCAGTCTGAAGCCCTCCCATCTATGCTATCTCGTTGGAAATCTTGTCTGCAGGAATGGAATCGAGACGTCTTTGGTAACATTTTTTGCCAGAAAAAGCGAGTGTTAGCCAGGATTGGTGGGGTCCAACGTGCTTTGATGTTACTTCCTAATCGGTTTTTGTCTAATCTGGAGGGGCAACTTCAGGCAGAATATCGCCTTATCTCCTGTCAAGAGACTCTTCATTGGTTCTAAAAGTCTCGGACAGATTGGTTATATCTGGGAGATCGCAATACGCGATTTTTTCATGCCTCTACTACGGTCCACCGGCGACGAAATTGCATGGAGGCTTTACGTGATAACAATGCTCAGTGGATATTTGAGGCCGACGATTTACATGCCCTGGTCTTGAGATTCTTCCACTCTTTATATTCTGAGGAGGTTGAGCTTCGCCCCTCCTTTCTTCTTCATGGTCGGTTTCCACATGTTCACCCGACTATTTGGCATGATATGTGTACAGAGGTATCTGAGGTAGAAATCACTCATGCGCTCTTTCATATTGGTGCCCATAAGGCGCCTGGCCCGGATGGTTTTCATGCTCACTTCTTTCAATCTCAGTGGGGCCTAGTGAAACCTAACGTCATTCGCTTGGTGCAACGTGTGTTTCATGATCCTTCCTTGCTTACAGGGATCAATGACACGTTTATCTCCCTTATTCTGAAATGTGATTTTCCAGAGTAGGTCTCGCAATTTCGACCTATCGGGTTGTGTAACGTGAGTTACAAGATAGTCGCTAAGATCCTTGTTCACCGTCTTCAAGTTGCCCTTCCAACCCTTATTGGCCCATATCAGAGTAGTTTCATCCCAGGGAGACATATCTCTGATAATATAATCGTGACCCAGGAGATTGTTCACTCGATGCGCAGGTTACGGGGTAAGAAGGGTTTCATGGCCATTAAGATTGATTTGGATAAGGCTTATGATCGCTTGAACTGGAATTTTCTCCAGGATACTCTCCACGATGCTGGTGTTCCTGCTTCGTTGGTGCATTTAATTATGGGATGTCTCACCATTGTCCAGATGCAGGTGTTATGGCATGGTAAACCTTCTCCTGCCTTTCAGCCTGGTAGAGGTCTCCGACAGGGGGACCCCTTGTCTCCCTATCTGTTTGTTTTATGTCTAGAGCGTCTATCCCAATTCATTGAGCTGCGGGTGCAATCTGGACATTGGAAACCTTTTCGGATAGGCCGAACTGGACCTCAGATATCCCACCTTTGCTTTGCCGATGACATGATTTTATTTTCTAAAGCATCAGAAGGGCAAATGCGGGAAATCCTGGACTTTTTGGCTCTTTTCTGTGATGCTTCGGGTCAGCGAGTTAGCGTCCATAAGACCAAAGTTTATTTCTCTCCAAATGTTCCCTCGATTGTGTGTGGGAGCATTGCTCGCCTATCAGGCTTTGCCCAGGCTCGGGAGATCGGTACGTATCTGGGAGTTCCGGTTCTTCATTGCCGCGTTACCAAATCCACTTATTCGCATATCCTCTATAAGGTGTAAGCTCGTCTATCTGGCTGGCAAGCTGATGGTCTCTCCATGGCGGGCCGGGTCACCTTATGTCAATTGGTTCTTGGGGCCATTCCACTATACATAATGCAAACTGCAAAAGTTCCTAAAGGTTTACTTCACAAGATGGACAAGTCCTGTCGCCAGTTTATTTGGGGCACTACAAAGGACCGCTTTCGCATCCCCCTTGTTTCCTGGCAGCAGGTATGTAATCCGAAGGTTGCTGGGGGCCTTGGGCTGAAAAACTTGGTTGCTATGAATGTTGCGGCTCATATGAAACTTGGGTGGTCCATCTTTCAGGATCCACTAAAGCTTTGTAACCAGGTCTTTCATGCCAAATATAACATCGATCAATGCTTTCATCACGGGATGTCTTCTACCTCTGCTGCTTCCCCTCTTTGGTGTAGTATTTGTGCGACTTTCCCTCTATTGGGGTCTGGGGTGAAATGGATAGTGGGGATTGGTCATAGAGTTTGTTTCTGGCTTAATCATTGGGTACCAGGAATTTCTAGGCACTTACTCTCTTATGCGGTTGTGGGTGTACCTGAGGATCGTTTAGCATGGAAAGTAGGTGATTATGTGGATTTCTGTGGAAACTGGGCGTGGTCTGAGTTTGGCGGCTTTCTCCCTCACCAGATCCTCCTATATATTGCTGCCATATTTCCCCCTCGACCATTTCAGCAGGCTAACCAAATGTATTGGTCCCTTGAACCTAGTGGATAGTTTTCTACACGCTCCGTCTATCGGTTTCTCTGCCAACATCGGTGTCCCCCCCGGCATAAGCTTTGGCAATTAATCTGGGCTTGGCAAGGTCCGAAACGCATCCAGATGCCTTTGTGGCTTATGGCCAAAAACAGACTTATGACCAATGGCCGCCATTTCCAACTCTCCCTCGCGGACTCTCCAACCTGTGTGGATTGCCCGATGCATGAGGAATCCCTTTCTCATGTTTTTCGTGATTGTTGACGGGCGCGTTTAATTTGGAACCAACTTATTGGGAGCCGGCATCAGTCGGAGTTTTATTGTACTGACTTTTCCCCTTGGTTTGCAGGTAATCTCCAAACGTTGCCTGGCAACCGCGTGATAGATCAGTGGCCTTTGGTGTTTGGTGTGGTTCTGTGGAAACTTTGGGCATGGCGAAATGAACGTTGCTTCAATCTAGACAAGCCCACAGTCCATCATATCGGTGAGATCCACTCCTACGTTCAAGATGCGTTATTGGCCCACCAACTCCAGGGAGATGTTTTACCTGCCTCGGTTCAGCGACGTCGAACTATTGAGGTTTTTTGGCCAAAGCCCAGTGAAGATTGGGTTAATCTGAGCACAGATGGGTCTTCCAAAGGACCTTACGGCCTGGCAACTGCTGGAGGACTTCTCCGGGATGCTGGCAGATGTTGGTTGGTTGGTTTTGGAGCCAATTTGGGTTGTTGTTCGTCCTGGCAGGCAGAATTATGAGCAGTCTATCATGGTTTAACACTTGCATGGTTTCAAGGTTATTCCCGGGTGGAGTTGACTATTGATTCTGCATTGGTTGTGTCAAGCCTCACTAGTGTTCCTCGTCGGGATGTTAATCCATTACTCTCAGCGATCCGTGAATTATTGGCTCGCAATTGGGTTGTGTAGGTGCGTCATATTTTTCGGGAAGGCAATCGTTGTACGGATTGGTTAGCTAATTATAGCTATCGTCTTACTATTGGAGTTCATTGGTTTCGTGAGCCTGTTGTAGGTCTCCTTTCTTTACTGTTTGCTGATTCGGTCGGGGGTGGCATTGCCTCGTACCACTCATTTGTAGTTTACTGACTGGGCGATTGCCCCGTTTTCTTGATAAAAAAAACAAAAAAAAGTAGAAAAAGACAAGATAAGATAACTGAAAAGTAAAAGATGCTTAAAGTAAAAGAAAAAAGAAAAGATGGCTGACAAGTGGCTTGAATACTTAAAGCAGTAGGGCCTACATGGAGCCTACAATGAGTCTTCAATAATGATATCTGAACCACTTTCTTCTTTGTCAGTTTTGGATGATAAAAGGCAATGCAGACATTTGTGTTGTGAATAATGTTGTAGTTATTGGCACAAGGCTTTTTTTCATTAGTTGGAGAGATCCAAAAATGGTCCAGAGAGAGCACCTAAATTTTCTTTTGTTCTTCTTTCCACTCATTTAATTCTTGAAAGCATTCATAAAAACTTTCTGATGTAATTTTTCGCATTTCTTTCTTAAAAGCTCTTGTGGGAATGACATTGATTTTTTCTAAATTGATGTGTTTACCTAAATTGGTCATTTTGGAAAGAGAGGGTTATTTTTTCACGTACTAGTTTATATTGTAGTCAAAAAGATAGTTCTTTGAATTCAACAAGGGCTTTTTCAACTTCAGTGCGTGTTGGATAACTTTGATGAATAATTGCAGGCTTATTGTTAATATGAAGGGTAGTTTTATTCCATTCATTATAAATTCTGACTATAGGTCCATTAAAAATGACATATATTTTGGGTTTTTGTGGTCGAATTTTTTTATGAAAAATAGTGTTGGATAATGGGCTTAATACTCAAGTGGTAGTTTGAGTAAGTTGTTGAGGTGTAATGGGCTGGATACTAGGTGTGATAATGGCTATAGCTTCAATAGGTTCTAAAGAAAGTTGTTTTTCTAAGACAGTAATTGTGGTTCTTAACTGATTTATTTCTTTGGTAATAATGCCAACTTGTTGCTGAATTTCTACTAATTCAGCTTCTTTCTTTTTAAATGAATCTTTGAGGCTGACTATAGTTGCTTCCATTCTCTTGTTAATATATCTGCAAGATTGTTAGTCGAAGATTTTATATAAGTAATTTGAAATGTATATTGATTTAATTCCAACTGCCATCTAACCAATCATCCTTGATTAGGGGTGAGCATTATTCGGGCCGGCTCGATTACTCGGCCCGGCCCGAATTAATTCGGGTAAGCAAATGCTAAATTTTGGGTACTTCGGGCTGACTTGGGTATTACTAGAATTATTTTCGGGTCGGGGCGGGTAACACCGAAAAAATTTGGGCAGACCCGATTACCCGAATTAGGTTTAAAAGAATTATGAAATAGGGTAATTAGGATAATTCGGGTAAATCAGGCCGGGATAATTTGGGTAAATCGGGCCGGGTAAATAGGTAATTCGGGTAAATCGGGCCGAGAAAGTTCGGGTAATTGAAAGTTCGGGTTCGGGCCAGGTAAGGGAAAAAAATTTCGATAATTCGGGCCGAGCCCAAATAGTAAAAATTGGGTCCGAATTATCCGAAAGCTCACCCCTATCCTTGATTATGATTAGCTTTAATATTATATTTGGTAAATCCACATAAATACTTGGAATTTGTTTATATTTGGAATTCAATACGTAATAAATCAACTCTCCACTTTTGTAGAGTTTTTATACATGCTAATGTTTCCTTTTCATGTGTTGGATATTTACTTTCAGTGGGATTAAAAGTCCTATTAATATATTTGCATAAAATAGGGCCTACATGGAGCTATAGTGAGTCTTCAATTATGACATCTGAACCACTTTCTTCTTTGTTGGTTTTGGATGATGAAGGGCAATGCGAACATTTGTGTTGTGAATAATGTTGTAATTGTTGACGCAAGGTTTGTTTATGTTGATTGGAGAGATACAAAAATGGTCCAGAGAGAGTACCTAAATTTTCTTGAAATTGCTTGACGATTTGGAGTGCTTCTGCAGTGATTGGTGCTTTGTAAGTTGATGTTATGATAATATTAGTGCCACAGTAATTGATCTTTATTAACAATTCAAAGTTAATTTTTAAACATGGTTGATATACTCCTTCAAAACAATGAAGATTAAATTGATTGACTAAATCCTGATGAAATGCTTAATTAAGAGTGGCATCTATTGGTGGATACATCCCATTGCTTATTTCGATTTAATTATAGGTCAATCTTGTTAAGACTACTTCCATGTCTTTGATATTTTCAACTCCTTTGAAAATGAGATAGCTGCTAAAGATTATGAGAAATATTTCCTTGTTTTTAGCAAATCTTTCCTTGCTAAGATAAATCCAGCAGAAAATTCAAAAAGTGGTCGTAGATTGGATAGGTAAATAGTGTCTATCAGTCTACTTTGAAAAAAGAGGTAAGTAGTAAAGGGATCTACTTCAGGAAAGATAATTGCTCTAGGTCTATATCTACCTCGATTTTGTGGATAATATTCTTTTATTGTTATTCCATATTCTGTAAATCTAATAGGTCTTTTTAATCTTAATGATTGAGAATATAAAGGATGTTTTTCTTTAAAAGGTCGATTTTCAAATACTGATAATCTAAGAATTATGAGATTATTTAATTTTATTGGATATTTAATATCTGAAATTTCTCTTAATGTAAATTGATCATACTTTTGCTACTTCATTAAATAATTGATGAATATATATTTTATCTGCATTTTTAAATACAATACGTGAATTTGTTAAAGTAAAACTAATTTAACATGTAATAAGAAAAGGGTAACTGTTAAATTGCCCTCAACGTCCAAATTCCAAAAGACCATTGATAATATAATACAATACGAGTACCGCAGGGCGTAGCTCAATTGATTCCAACAAGGTTTAGGCATCGTTATCCGTTAAATGAGAAAAGCGCGGGAAGTTCAACGAACAAAAAGAAATCCCCAAATCCAAACTCTATTAAACCCTAACCAAAATTACAATTTCTTACTAAGAACCTCGGAGAGAGTCCTCAATGGAAGAAGACGATCCTTTCTTTTTTATCACAGACCTTTGCCAGGTGTCTGATTCTCAGGAGAAATTGTTGCGTAGCTGCCCGTTCGCTTTCCAGTCGGAGGAGGCCCATGACGGCTCCGGCGAATGTTCGCTGGAGCCAACCGGAGTCCTGATGATGTCGCCGCCGGAATCTCACAAGGAGTGCATAAGTGTGGGAACTGCCCCTCCTGATAATAACGACGTCTTCCACACCCCACCGGAAGGTTCCTCAGTCTCTATCTCTCAAGAGATGAAGCAATCGGTGACCGTCGATCTTCGCAGGAATCGGGCGATTGGGGAAGAGGGAAACGAAGAAGGATTGGATACCGTTGATTTGGAGAGGGGCACGAATTTAGGGTTTTCTTTGGAGGCGGAATTGACTGAAAGGACCGGGATCAGTTCGGAGGAGGAATCGTCCCTCAATCGACCTCGTCTAAGCGAAGTAAGTCTCTGTAAGTCCACGGAAATTAGGGTTTCTAAAAGGGGTTTACCTTCAAATGTTGCTTTATGTCAGACTCCTTTGAAGATTTCTAAAGCTTTGGAAACTCCTAGGAGTAGTTTAATCACCGATGCTGGGGAAGTTCTAGACATATTGGTTAAGTCTGCGGAGAAACTGAAATCATTGTCGGAAAAATCTGAAATTTTGGATGAGAACTTGAACCTGGAGGCTCCAAGAGGTTGCTTAGGCACTAAAGATCAAAGCTTTTTAAAAAAATTCACAAAATCGATGGAGAGGTTGTATTCCTTATCTAGAGAGTTGGTGAATTTGGATGAGAATACAGTTGTACCAACTTCAGGGAAAAAATTGAGCATCGAAAAAACAAAGAATTTAGGGTATGTTGATAAATACAAGGGAAATCATCCTTGTCAGGAATCAGGTTTGCTGCAAAATCCTGAAACCGAAGAAACGTTACTTGAAATGAATGGTGGCAAAATAGAGTGTTGCAAAGAAAGCTCCACAATGAGAAAGATTGAATTTTCTACCAAGTTATTAGATTCATTTAAAATTTGTGAAGCTGATGGAGGGTGTAATGGCAGCAGACAAGATGTAAGTATGGAAAAACAGAATAGGGAAGCTATATCCAACACGAGTGAGGAAGGTTCAGCGAAAAAGAGGATGGATGATATTGACAAGTTTAGATATGTTCCTTCTACTGGTGCTATGTGTTGTGAAAGCAAAAAAGATGCTAAACAAAAGCGTGCATTGCCAGCATCAGTATGTGGAAAGGAAACTGCAGGAGAAGATGAAATGGAGAGTGATAGTGTTCGGTGCTCTTCAAGTTCCAATGAACTTACACTCTTTGATGTGCTTAGAATCCTTACACAAGACTGTTATCATGATCCTAGTCTAGAGAAATTAACCATCTTTGAGGTGGCAAAAAGGCGTGGCTTGACTTTTCCTTGAATCTTGTCATGTTCCTTCTCGGGTGAGAATAAAAAGCTTAAGATAATGACCATAATTGGCTATGTGGGTCAGGTTGCTAATCAGCATTTAGAGTAGCATGTGCGGAGCAAGCTGGAACTGGCAATAGATCTTTTAGCGGATCAATCATTTGGTTTACATCTTGTACATGTTATATATGAGTAGGATTTTCATGATTTGAGCTGCAAAATTTCTACAGGTTTCTCCTTTTTGTTTGATACTACTGTTAACAAGGTTTTCTGTTTTCTGACGGGGTTGCTTGTAGCGGCTTAAAAGAATTGTTAGTGACATGTAAATATAATTGTTTATGGCTTGTAAGACTAATAAAGGATTAAATCCATAAGGATATGTTATGTTGTCATATACTCATTAGGATAAGGATTTGTTATGATTCCTATATCCATTAGGAGTTGTTTCTGTTTTATTTTATTTTAAGTTTCTTAGTTAGGATGGTTTTCTTGTCTAGCAAGAAAAGAAATAAGTTAGCTTTAGAAAAGGATTCCAATCAATCCTTTTCACATTAGAATTAGGACTCTTATAT
>JANTPM010000005.1:16016021-16028045 GCA_025434745.1 Erythroxylum divaricatum
AGTGAAGCAAGTTTTCCACCTTAATAATACTATATTGGATAGCAATTGGAAGGTTGTTCAAAAGTTTCAACACCAAAATGTCTTCGATTTTTTTGAAAGGGATACTGGTCAATTCAATGACGATGCAGATGAATTTTATTAAGAGATTATATTGGAATTTAATAATAAAGCCATTCAAATAGAAGATGCAGATATATTATCGTTACATAGGAGGGATGTTGATCCCAACATAGTACAACTGGATGAAGTCCAAGCTAATTTTATTATGCAAACAGATGAAGACTATACTCAGGATGAATTAAATGACAACGGTGATACTTTGGACGAATATATTAATGATGAAGAATCCAATGATAATGTAATTAATGATGATTATTTTCAAATTTTTGAACATGATGATTGAATGTAAATAAATTATTTATATTGTTTGAAACGTTATGTTCATATTTGACTTATGTTGTTGATGCTTTACTTATGTTTATTCAAGATGAATCAATGTGTGTTTTTGATGTTTTGCCTATGTTTATGGAATGTTAGTGCTTGATTTATTTTTATTCCAAATGTTTAGTTTTGACTTGTGTTTCACTTATATTCATGTGTAATGTTGTTGTTTGAGGAAAGATTATACGTTATGTTGATAGTTCTTTTATAGATATTCAATATAATGGGACCTGGTAGAAAGATGGGAAAGGGTGGCAACTACCAAAGATATTCCTCCCCCACAACAAACAAATCAATTCAAATCTATCAATTAACAACCACTAATTTCTTCCTCCAATGAAGGTAATCAGCAATAAGCTATACCTACCTCAACTAGTGTTGAGGGGTCTTTAGGTCTGTTATTGTTAACCACCTATATTTATAGTTATGCTCAAATATATATTTACATACTCAATGTCTTTTTTCTTATCATTATTCTTTTATTGTCAGGTTCTAATACTGACATAAGAAAAAGAGGTAAATGTATCACTAAAGGATCTGAGTTGCAATGCATGAATGGTATAATGAACAACAAGTTGTCTGTGCATATTGACCCCACACAATGTTGTCCTATTGATAAGATCCAATTAGTAAAATCATCCAGTGAGTTAAAAGTCGTTGTCAGGAATGAATTGCCTTGTCTTCAGTATGTCAGGCAATTGAAGGAAGACAACTTGCTACAGAATGCTTTGGGCAAAGTTTTGTAATTTTTAATTCATTTTATTATATGCATTACATTTTTACCTATTTAAGGAATAAGTTAACTTATACGTGTTGTTTATAAATGAAGCTCAATATCGTCGATATCAAGAACCTTGAAGTTTCAAGTTGTGTTAGTTCATTGTTGAAACAAAGGGTAAAGGATCATCATTATTGATTTCATATATACTACAAGTCTTTTACTTCATATGAGGAGGCAAGGAGACATGTTCTAGAATGGATGACTCCAGAAAATTGGAGTGAAATGTGAGATTATTGGGCCTTTAAGAATGTCCAGGTTTTTCTTCTTTCTCTTCCTATTTCCTTCCGTTAATTTTGTTTTTGCATTTAATGACTATTTCTTCTCTTTATTTAGGAAAAGCACTGGAAAGCCAAGGTTAACAGAAAAAAATGAAAACTACTCATAGCACCAGCTCCAAATAATTTATTTTCGTACCACAAGAATTTATAATTGTAATGCTTATAAGTTATTGTTCTATTAGTTAATACAATATAATCTATTATGTTCTAATTTTTTTAATTCATATAACAGAGTCATACTCAACTCTATCGACAAGAGTGTGATAGGATCATACTCTACAAGTTAACGCACTATAAGGAAGGCGAAGGATGGACGTCTAAAGAGGCACAAAATAATTATGTAAGTATAAAAATTTTAATTTTAGAATTTATTTATTTTTGTAATACTAAGTAATAATATTTTAATTACATCTTGATTTTGTGTTTTAAATGGTAGAACAAGATGCATGAGTTATTGTAGAGATCATTGTCTAACAGGAATGCGCTTGGTGTGGATGACATTTGCAACAATGTTCTTGGTACAAAATTCGGGTATATCAAAAGTCTTGGGCATGATCCTAAGTCAATTGGTTCATCATCATCACCATCAACATATATAACAACGCTTCAAGAGGAGAACTAGTCGCTTAAGGCTCAGTTACAATGTAATGAAGAAAAGTTAGATCGTACTTAAGAAAAAGTACAACGTAATAAGCAAAAACTAGACCATACTGAAAGAGAGTTGACTAAGTTAAAAAAAGATGGTCAAACAAATACTTGGGTCACAGTATGCCAGTAGTAATGACAATGAGGAGTCTTAGTTTGTCAATAAACTTTTTTCTTAAGTTTTGTAATTAACATTTACTTACATGTTTTTGTATAAAATGCATTTCATTTTTAATTATGAAATATTTTTATTTTATTTTATTATTATTTAAACAATATGTTGCCAATAATAATTACAAAATGTGAATAAATTACAATTCAAACCATGTTGAAAATAATAACATAAACTAAAAATGTTGTTAATAATTATAATTAAATATTGAATTGACAATAGGGAAGTTAAATTAAAAATAAATATTCGTCAGTAAAAATTTTTAGCTACAAATATAAAATCGTCACCAAATCTTTTTACCTACACTTTCCATAACATCTCTAACAACATTTAGCTACGCTTTAAATTTGGAAGCAAAACATATTCTCCTACGAAATAAATCATCAGTAAGCATTATTATTTATGCCTACGTTAATGAAGCCAATTACTTTTCTCAGCCAAAATTAAACGTGGAAATAAGTGGTCTATAACTATTTCTCTTCTTGTCGCCTATTCTTATTAGATATGAAATAATGATCGTAGCAAAATCTTTTCGGCGATAATTCCTTTAAAATATCACAAATAATTTTTTGCTACTGAACTTTTGTTAACATTTGTTTGACGCGTTTTTCCATCGCCAATTACTTTTTGCAATAATTTTGTTTCTTCCAGCGACGTTCTCTGTTGTGGCCATGTTCTGAAACTCGGACCGGTCATCGAATTGGTGGCCTTACTGGTCACCAGTTTGACCGGTTCAACCACCGGTCGAACCGGTGTGACGTAATAATTATGAAATAATTATATTTAATTATATATAATATTAAAAATATTTAAAAAAATTCAAAAAAATAAAACAAAAATAAATAATAATAATTATCGGACCGATCCGATTGGACCGATCCGATCGATCAATTGATCGGTTTTGACCAGTTCATACCGAGTCAATTTATGACCGATTTTGAAATATCAACCGGACCGGACTACCGATCGGTAGGACCGGCCAATCGGGATTCAAAACTATGAATTGTGGGGACAAGCCTACACCGTGGCCAGAAAACAAAAAGTAATAGCATCAGCTTCTCAAGTTATAAGGGAACTTCAAAAACTACCACACAGAACCATAATCCTATTAGTAGCATCGTTCCTTTTTCATTAACAAAGGCCAATCACCAAGAACGTCTCACACGGTCACACCTATGCCAAGAATGCCTCCCAAGAAGGTCCCTTTTTCATTAACAAAGGCCAATCACCAAGAACGTCTGACACCTATGCTAAGAATGCCTCCCAAGGTCTCACACATAATAATAATAATAATAACAACAATATTAAGTTTAAAATTTATAATAAAAAATAAAAATAATAATAATAATAATAATAATAATAATAATATATTCAAAATTTATAATAATAATAATAACAATAATTAAAAATAATAATAATAAGTTTAATTATATAATTAAGAATAAAAAATTGTTTATATGAGAAGAAAGGTATTTATGAAAGTTACTTATGTGTTTTGTTTCTGTCCCTAAGACAAGAAATCTTGTACTACAGTTTTAAAAGGAGCAAAAAATTTCTATCCCTATCAGACATAAAACTTTTGTATCCCTATTATCTGCCTCCACTAATAGAAACATCAACTAAACGCTGCGTTAATGTACACAAGGTAGAATGAAGCAACCATCCGCAGATGACTCGTTTGTTTATGTTCAGAAACTAAGATGCCCCCGGGACTTGCATTCTCTTTCTGTCCTTTTGATGGCAAAGACAATTAAATGAACCAGGCAGATGAGGGCTTTGTCCAATACAAGGACTATACTCCATACATCAAATGTTGGAAGGGTAAAGGTAGCAACCATCATACCTCATTCACTTCAATATTTGGCATCCAAAACATGATTAGCCTAGTTATGGGAATTGGCAAAAAGTAGCCTACATCCCTAAGTTATCAAAACAAACCATTTTGATGGTGTTAGGGACCGACCAGACGTGGGTATACTGAGCTACTACTAATGCTAGCCTGCAGTCCAAAATTTACAGTAGGGTGAAGAAGTTCAGCTTGTGGAAATGAGCTATTAGATGGCACATCCAACAGAAGATCTTGATCAGAATTTGCATCCACAAAAGGAAGAGAATCCAGCATAAGGGAGCCACCATCTGGAGGCATGGTAAATAGGCTTCTTGGACTGAAGCAAGATCCATCATTATCCACAAGGTCTTTGTTTTCATATGTAGCCTTCGTGACAAACCTTTTGGGACTCTTTATCGCTATTCCTTCTGCGGAAAAATTTCTTTGAGAACGTTCCTAATGTAAATTATGAACAACTTCTACAACAACACAATACAATATGTATGAATCTCCAGACAATTGACCTCCTACGTACCAAAACTATAAAAGAAGGGGTGTATAACTGCAAGATTCCAGGGACTTGTCATATTTTTTCGGTCGAGGATTATTAAAATTTAGGATATGGCCTCTTAGCCCCTCTCAATTTTAACATAAATTAAGAAATTAAGAAGAAAAGCTGTCACTCAACAATATATGGTGACCAGCAAATATTGGCTAACCTGGAAGTTTTAGAATTAACTTTTCACATTCCTTCTTGACAGCAGTATAACTATTTCTTGCAATGCCATTTGGTTCCTTTGCAACCAGCAACTTCACACTACCAACTGTACACTTCTGCATCCAAAAAGAGGCTTAATAGGACAAGTAGATAGAACATCACAAGGAACTAAATCACAGACAATATCATATGCAACACACTTCTATCATAAACAGATCAATCATACCTTTAGTTCACGATATGATTCCACCCATTTGGATTTTGACAAATTGGATAATGCCAGCATTTTTACAGCCATACAATCTTCTGGTTTTGCTCCTGATAAGGAAAGATCAAAAACACCTTCTGCAAGCATTTGTTGATACAAATCCATGTCCTCCTTAAATTGAGGACTATCAAACATATTTTTGAGGCTGCAAATGCAAAGGAAATGATTTTAATCTTCAATCACCACTGAACTTCTACAAACTGGATTTATTCAAGTGATCTAAAGTGTATCTAGATGATGCCCACTTACTTCATCTAACATGCTCAAGTACTATAAATGAATTGCACAAATACAGAGAACAAAAGGCATGAATATTGCGCAATGAATTTTTGCACAACAAATATTACTAGAATAAGTGAGATGGTTAGCATATTTCCACAAATCAATTGAATATGCCACTTGCCAAAGGTGGAACTTTTAGCAATATTGCATAAAAGTTAGCAGTTGCTTGTGCCCCCATTGCCCACCACCAAAATATAATAATTATGATCGTTGTCCTATCAAACTGACAGCTACTACCCACAGCGGCAGAGTACAAACCTGTCAGGAAGTTTGGCAGTATCAACAGGAGGTAGATATTTTAACAACTGCTGCTGCTCTTCAGTTGTCAAGTTTCTACCGAACTCCTCGAAAGTAAGAATATCCTGAAACATAAATGCACTGAATCGTGTCAAACACCAATGAAGTCTATATTAAACATTAAAAGTGCAGAGTTTTGATATATCTTAACATTTAAGAATCATGTGATTGAGGTTCATAAGACAAGACAGAAAAATAGAAGATACATTTCATAATACTGAAGTATCAAAATGCAGTATCTTGAGATGGTATAGAAAATAAGTTGCAATTTCCAGAAGTAATTGACAAAAATCAGAATTCTTGTTCTCCACAAACAAGGATAATGATTACAGACAAGAATAGGACGACAATAATATCAGATATGAAAAGAATGGCTCTAAAATACCATCAACAAATAAGGAAACATAACTTACATTTAAATCAACGTTACATAGTATTGAAACAAGATTTCCCCGGATTTGAAATTTCTCTGGCAGAGGCTTGTCCCTGAAATTCCAAACGACAAAGATTAAACATAGCGAAATTAAAATTTATGGATTCTTTTAATGCCAGTGGGTAATAGTTCCACAGTTTTCTTTCTGCTCTTCACAATAGAACTGCACACATACTCAGTTAAAACAGTCATTCACCCAATTTGCTGGCTGATTTTATGTATACCCAGACCCAAGATCCATTGATCTATGCAGGTAGCAAAACCAATTTTATATTTGCTTTCCCTTTTATTCATCTAAGAGACCAAAACAAGTATACATGTGTTAGTACATTAAGCTGTTAGGAGATATGGTTAGCTGCTAAGAACTATTGACAAAAATATTCAGGTACTTCAATGACATAAGGAAAACATAGTTCTTGCAAGACATTCAGATATTTTAATGAATTCAGGAAATCATAGCTCTTGCAAGTTAAAACCAATTGGAAGTATACCTCTTTAGTTCCTCTAGCTGCATTCCAAGTTCAAAAGGACTTGTATATTTTCCAACAACAGAATAGGCTCTGCTTATGCTCTTGCTCTCACTATATATAGGATGGCTCATAAAATGTGAATAAGCCTCACTTGTTGAGTATTGTTTGTTTTCAACAGAAAGGGAGCTAGCTTCAGATTCCTCATCTCGAGCTACTGAACTTGGGTTTCTAATCAGAACACTCCCATGTCCAATCTCAACAGAAAACATTGGTGTTTCACTCTCCAAAAGCAAATCTTCTACACAAGAGCCAGAGACACATGAAGATTGCTGTTCATATAATATAGTATGAAGATCTTTGGCAAGTTTTTCAACAGGAGATTGCTTCGGGCGATTGACGCATGTTCTCTTCTTAGAAGGTACCATTGCATCCCACACAATTGATTGCCCTTGACCTAAGAAAAGTGCAACACACAATGCTTAAGTGAAGGCATTCACGAGGACAGGAACACAATAAAAACTATCAGTATCTGTCGTGAAGTATTTAGTCATCTAGTGCTTTGATTTGACAAAAATCACACAAGGAAGCCACTTCTGCTCCCTGAAACTCAAAGACTTCGGTTCTCTGAGAGATAATTAGCTGCAGCAATAATAATGCCATTATCTATCTCCTTTCTTGCTTTTTTTTTCCTCCCCTCCACCACCATTTTAGAATTGTTTTCAGGGATTTATGATACCTTATGCCAATGACCATGATTCAGATTTGTGAATATAAACCAAAAACTCTAACTAATTATAGAACAGAATAGTTGATTACGATCCCTTCTAAGTTTGCCCCCAATTTTTGATAATGAAGAGAGGGGGGAAATAAGATTAACTTTGGTCAGTATTCAACCTGTCAAATCACTTGCATCGCCGCTGCCACACTGAGCACAGCTTTCAGAGTTAGATATGGCTGATCCAGAACTTGATCTATTACTAGTATCTTCATCTAAAGCCTTTTGGTAACCCTGGTTGTAGTCAGGATTAACCACTCCAACCACCCCACTATCATGGTTTGGCTTTCTTTTCAGCTGTTTAACTTCTTTTCTCTTATTTATGGACATGTTTTTCATTCTAGTAGCCCTGTTGTCCTCGTAATCATCAACATCTGCTCGAGCATGAAGAGGAGTATAATTGGTAAGTGTTCCTTTTGTTCTCCATCTAGATCCACAAGCATTGCATAATACTGGCTTCTCAGGAGGCCCATTGCGCCAAAGAGGTGTGTCTAAACCAGATAATTGTTCAAAAACATGTTAGATATTGACATCAAATAGAACAACAGAGAAAGTCATCTAGATTCAGTACGTACAGGTAAAAAAGTTGGTGCTTTTTTATGGAAGACGAATTTTAACAATAGAAGAAACAAAAGAGTACTGATTTCAACTAATTTAGACATGAAGCAATATATTATGCACAATCAATTTGTCTAGTAAGTAGAGCTATAATTAACACAATTAAGTAAATCAAACCAGAACAAGGCCTCATTAAATAAGGATCACTTTCTCAAAAAGCAGAACTAATAAAAAATCTCCTGGGAACAAGCATAAACCATTGAAGGTCACTCTGAGCTCAAAGAGGGAAAAAATGACTTTAGCATATCATTCACAGGAATCAGAAATGAATAACAAAAATGAGATCCTTGAGCGTATACTCATTACACGAGAGGAGAACAGGACAGCAATGTGTAGAATTTAGAAACTTCTGAACAAGAAAAATAATATTTCAGGAAGGATGGGAATATATCTAACATGACAAAGATCATTAAGGAAACTTATTCTGGTTTGTGCATTCCTTTTGTACAATTTCCAATTAAAACCACAAGTTCAAGCTGACACTACCATGAAAAAGAAATGGAAAAGAAAAGAGCTGATGCTTTTCTAAACAATGGAGGATGAAACGTGAAGGCGTGCTACTGTCGCTCACTTCACTACAAAAAAGAACACCTGAAGAGTACAAAAAACTCTTTTGAACTAGTTCGTCATTGATCAGACAAGAAATTTTAATTGAAAGTTGAAACTAAATTAGCATAAAATGAGTGGCAGTAGTAACATAAAACTCAATTTAGAAAAATGGATTACCCTAACCAGCTAAATCATATACCGTGCAAAGTCCAAACTACTGGTACTTATTCACATCAAAAATAGATGTCACGAAATGACGACACCCTCAATAAAATTAAAGCCAATGGCATTGTAAGGTTCAGATTTGAATCAAGAATTTATACAACGTTTCTTATCATCTGCAGAGATTCAACTGAACAAGTTCAAGGCTTTAGCAACGACGATGAGCTTTACAATGTACTTTTAGAGTTCCAGACTCAATGCTTGACCTTAACATAGTTCGTAACAGAGAATACAGGCAGCTCTACAATGAAACTAACAGCATATCAAAGTCCCTTATTTGATTTGATCAATTTCATAGGAACACGAACAGAAAAATTACAATTTTTACTTGGTATCCAAGCTCGTTACATTGTTTGGAAGAAACAAGAAGGAGGCCGCTAGTCCTATACAATCTATCCAATGAAAAAGACTCCAAACTTGATTCCTATAAACGGAGGACATTTCAAACTATATTAGAAGGTTAAAGCAACAACGTCAGAAACCAGAAGTCTATGAACTGACAAATGAACTCATGAGAACTCGAATCCATATACTCGTACACAATTGCAGACATAAAAAAAGAAAGAAAACGAAAGCTTTCAATGTAATATCCTTGTCCAGGTAATACCTTGTATATTACAAAAGGTCGTACTGTTCATTGGTACAACGAAACCATTAACAAGATTACTTGATTGCAAATGGTGAAGTCGGTGAAAACCTTTCCCATATCATTAAAGAAAACAAAATGGAGAAACAAGAACTCACTTGTAACTCCACAGTGATAGCAAGGTCCTTGCTTGCCCATGTCTTTCTTTTCTTTTTTTTTTTCACCCCTTAAGTGAAGGAAATGGAAATCCAAGGACAAGTTTTACAAACAAGTAAACTGATTATACCAACACAAAAAGTTTACAAAAACAGAAGACGTTTATCGGAATTTTATAAAATTGTTGTTCGTTATCTTCAACCCTTTATACGTCTATAACAAAACCACTTGATACATGAGGTTTTTTTTTTTTTAATTCAACAAAGCAAAAGCAGAAAAGGAGTTTGCCAAAAGAAGAGACCAGAACTCAGAAATCCAGAAGAGCTTGCATGTCTTAACAGCTCAGAAAATCACAGAAAACCAGTAAAAAGAAGAAGAGACTCAACAAGAAACGGATAGGAATAGGATATTGATGGGTAATTTCAGCTTGGAATATGTCCAATCCAATGGAGAGGAGAAAAGACCATCTCAAGGAATCTAATAAATGGGTGTGAAAAAGGAAGAAAGTGAAATGTGAGAGAAGGCAAATGTATGTATGAGACCTCCCCACTAGTTTTATTCTACTTGAAGTAAATGCTGGAGCTTTCTTTGCTGTGCAATCTTTTTCTTGTTGAGGATGTTATTAAATTCTTAATTTCTGTTATTCTTATATCTTCCCAACAGATAGGGAAGAGATAGAGAATATCATTTGCATATATCCGAAAACGTTTCTGTTTCTATTATGTATAAGTACTCTGCTATTTTCCCCTTGGAAAAGAGGAAATAATTCAACGTTTTCCGATTTTTCTTATCAAACTTTTATTCTTTTTCTTATATAAATAAAATATTGTTCGCTATGTGACGTTTTTTGAGAGTAAGTGGGTTCCTTTCCGCCTAAGTTCAAGGATCGCATGAGTCGCTTTCTCATTGGCTAGAGATTTTTCAAATTGGTCCCACGTAACTTGATTTGCCTTCGATTCTGGTTTAGATCCTAAGCCTGCGGTGATTAAGGTGGTCGTCAGGAGATGTGACTCAATAATCTTGTTACTGTATCAATGCTTTTTTTTTTTTTTTGTAAAAGCGAAACTATATTTCAATGACTTTCCACAATTTTAGCCTCATCTTTTGAAATTAGGACCAACACTGTGCATGATAAATACACTAGTGGGCATCACATGAATTTGACCCACCTTGCCTTGGTGCCATTGGTGTTAACTTTGAGCTTGTGAATAAGTTTCTGTTCTATTCACCTACATAAACTATTCACAACATGATGAAATTTTGATCCAAGGGTTGAGATTCGTCTACCTTTTGGACTTGACCTAGTGATAGGTAAAAAGAAAAAAATCCCAAAGGTCTACTGCAAAGTGCAAACCCAAGACTTTTTCTCATGGGGTTTTACTTATTAATTACATTACTTATTGTGATAGGTAAACACAAAGTATGCGCTTACTCGTGTACTTCAATACATTAATTACATTATTTTTATTAATGTTTTAACCCAGGTAATTTTAATATGAATAAGAACAAAATGCATATTTTTTCCATTTTAAACAAAAATATCTTTAAACAAAAAAATATATAATATAAAAAATGAGATAGTAATAATTTTATGTCCCTAATGATGATTTAATTAGTGGAGCAAGTCTCACAAAAAAAATAATGATAGAAGTTTTAAATTAAATTTGGGAAGACTTTAAACTGAATAAACATTATCATCTTTAACACTTAATCAAAGTCTCCCTAAGCTAAACCGCAAAGCTTAGAAAGATCCGATAATACGCAGTCTTATCTATCATCATCATCATCATCACCCAGTTTGAAATCCCGCAATGAAGTAGGGTCTGGAGAAGTCTGATAGTACGCAGCCTTACCCCTATATAGTAGAGAGGCTGTTTCCGGTGGACCCGTATGCAAATGAGATAATATAAGAATGATGTCGTATAAAAGAAAATAAATAAATAAATAAATAAAATAAAATACCTGAAAGAGGACAGATCTGTGAGAACCTAGTAGTATACAAATTTCATCCCTCTTTGTCACTCATTGAGTAAGGGGATTTGGTAACTAGAATAGTTAATCCTTTACCCTTATCCGATCACGTCAAGCTTTTCTATTCTGAGCAACTACCTCATTAAGTGCTAACTTTGACATATCCGCCTTGATCACTTCCCGCCAATTTTTGTACGGCCTCCATCTCCTCCTCTTATAGTCACTAAGTGTTATTCCCTCACAGCTCCGTATCGGAGCAGCAGAGGGCCTCCTCCGCATATGCCCATATCACCTAAACCTAGTCTCTCTCAACTTATTTGCAAAGTTGGCTACCCGAAGTCTCTCTCTCACCACTCAATTTCTAACTTTATCTCTCCTGGAAAAACCACACATCTACCTAAACATACGCATTTCAGCTACCAACAACTGTCTTATATGCATACGCTTAGTAGGCCAACACTCCGCCCCATATAACATGGTTGGACGAATCACCGTTTTATAAAACTTCCCCTTAAGTTTTAAAGGAATCTTCTT
>JANTPM010000005.1:16028145-16038145 GCA_025434745.1 Erythroxylum divaricatum
ATATAAGGGGATCAACCTACTTAATCTCCATTCATCCGGCATTTTGGCTGACTCTAAAATCAGATTGAAGAGTTGAACTAACCATGTAATATTGACAACTCATATCCGTTTCCATACTTCTACAGAAATCTCGTCTGGCCCTACCACTCCCCATCTCTCTCAACATCTTTGTAATTTCACCCCTCGTAATCCTTACCCATGCGCCCCTATCATAGGCATGTCCTGACACAGTCTTATCTATACTTAATAGAAATAAAGAAATTAAACAATGAAAAATAAAAATATCAAAAATTATAAATAACAATTAATTGGAATTTGTCAAATAATTGATTTTATTAAATAATACATTTAAATAAATAATTAAAGAAGAATAGTAACTTTTTTGATAGGGAACGTGTAGGCTTCATAATTTTTAAGGTCACAGATCACCACTAACGGTTGAAATTTACTTACTTTATGGAAAGGTATGCAATATGATAAAATTGTTGTCTAATTGGTGGACGTGGATCCCAAGCATAGCTACCATTCCCTTACCTTCCAGCCTTGAGCTTGCCTTCTCTTATTTAATTATTGTGACCTTTGAAATTCCACTTCGAAATATAATCTAACGAGTGAGCACTCGCGTTGAGATGAAAACAAAACCACATACATACTTGAAGTGCTCCATCATCATTCACAATTCTCTAGCCATCGTAACCAAAATCCAAGTCCTAGACATGGGCTCACCATGTGGTTCCATCGCAATCCAAGTGCCTCGTGTAAATCTAGGATGATAAGGTGTACAATTGGAGCCATGTGCTACACGATAGTAAATTACCCTGGCAATCTTGATGCAATAAACAAAGAAAATGAAGTCGTATGTAGGGTTTGATTAGGGGAGAAAGTGAAAACGCAGCCTAACCTTACCTCCGCTTCGATAAAATCAATGTTCACATAAGTATTCCCCAACATCCTTGCCAATTTCACTTGGTAGGATAAAATGAGTAATGGTCACAAAAGCAGAGTATTACCTAACATAAGAGATCCCTATTAAATCATGATCAAGTCATCTACAAACACTGCATAAAGTCTTTTCAATAAACTAGAAAATAACTATCATTAGCAAACAAATGTTGAGTGCCTAGGTATGAATTTCCATATTTTTCAAGTTTTCGTAGTGTCGTCTTTAGTGTTGTAGGGTCCAAAAATTAGGCAAATCCTTTTGTTTGATTGAAATATCATATGCCATCAACTTCGTATAATTTCTTTTAGTTACGTTCCTCACCATATTGTTCATCAAAGTTAGTATAATTTCAAGGAGTAAATCCTATCAAGGGTTAAGAAGCAGACTAGGAAACAATTAATGTATAACCTTCCGAAGTCCAAAATTTCGATTAACCCTCATTTGATCACTTGCTCTCTCATAAGTTTTGTAAGCTAAAATAATTTCCCTCATCCAAGAAATAGTTATATCAGTCACCTCGTAAAAGACTCCCTGTGTAGCCTGTTCCCATTTTTACTTTCACGATATAATGTGTAAATGCTATAATTGAAGATTGTTATAACGAAACATACATATGTTGCTTCGTTATCCTAGCTGTGTAACTTACCCATTTTATGATATTCAACCAATACCTTTCCCCCTAATGAATTTGTAGAGGTTGTTGAACTCTTGACTAAAGGACTACTTACGAGTAAGACCCTGAAAGAACAAACGGCCATTGGATTATGGGTTACAAAGACGGCATAAGGAATTCTAGATGCTAATGATATATGTCCTTGGTTTTTAGTCTTTGTCTAAAACAAGGTTTTTAGTCTTTGTCTAACAGCATGCCAACTTTTAAAACAATCTAAGGATTTAACCATATTTAGTCATCCTTGTAAACTTTTTTTTAGAGTTAAGCATGAGAAGCAAAAAGCATGATTCATTTGGTGAATCTATGAGAGGAAAACCTTAACCATATAACATGATCATCATCAAGAGGATTCAGATTACGTGAAGGCAAATTATTAGTAATACTAGTTGACCCCCTAAAACAGCAATTCCAATTTCCATATAAAAATAATTCATTGACTTTGGCATTTTATTGAATTCTTAATGTAAGAGAAGACAACTCATTTCTCATATGCAAAGACCCCAAATTGCATTAGTTATCACACTAGAGCCTGGTATTCATTTCATTCCTTATAAAGCCCTTAAATGATGAGAAAAGTCAGTCTTCTAGTCTAAGTATTTAGGCTAAGCTTTAGGAGTGCTCTATATTGATCCTTAGTTGCTAAAAGTTAGTTCTAGCTAACTAATACTCATGCATTGTTTAGAATATGTTGCCTCTTTGTCAATAAATAGCCTTTATATCCTTTTGACTAATAGAGCATATTACATTACCTGGATAGGAACTATTCCTAGCCCCCTCCTCCTTAGGTAACCAAAGTTCCTACCATTTTACTTTTACACCCTTAGAATTCTTAGCTTTCCCTAACCATAAGAAATTCTTGATGCATTTTTTAATTTCCTTGATAAGCTTTCTAGGTAAGAAGAGATGGCACTCCAATAGATATCGATATTCCTCACGATTGAATAAATTAATTGTAATATACATGTATTAGATAAGAATCTATTTTGCCAACAATGGATTATGTTTGTAATAGCTTCCATTAAAGGAATAAGATCAACAAACCTAGGCTTCTTAGTAGATATAGGCATTTTTAGATATTTAAAGGGAGTATGATGAATTATCAAATCATAAATGGAACTAAGTTGGTGAATATCTAAAACATTTGTAGAAATATAGATGTTATGTTATCTATATTAACCTTTAAACCAGACAATTAAGAGAAATAATTTAGACAATTCATCAATATTTGAAGAGAATTGAGTATGTACCACAAAAAAGTATATGATCATCCATAAAAAGATTGTTTTTAATTCTCCTCATTTAAAGTGATACACAAAACAACTATTAGCTTTAATGTTGAAGTTAATTATCCTTGTGAGAGTGTCAATGGCTAGGGTGAGTAGATAATGGGATGAGGGGTCCCTTTGTCTAATTCCCTTAGCTCCACTAAAAGTCTTTGAAGGAGTTCCATTATCTATAACAAAAAAGGATGTAAAGGAGATACATGCATAAATCCATTCCATAAAAAGCACAAGAAATCCAAATGCCTGACGATAATTAAAGATAAAGTTCCATTCTAAGGAGTTAAAGGGCCTTAAAGAAGTATATTTTCATGTAACAACTTTTAATTAAATCCTTAGTGTCATAATCTTTAAACAACTCCTAAACTAATAGTATATATCTCCACCTGATCTATTAGAGATAAAAGCCCCTTGATTGGAGCTAATAATTACTTTAAGTTCCTCCTTCAATCTAGCAACTAGAATTTTAGAGATCATTTTGTAAAATATGTTATAATAAGACATAGGAAAAAAATCATTTATGGAAGTAGGATTCTTTGTTTTAAGAATCAAGGATATGTGAGTTTTATTCAATTCCCTTAGAATTCTTCTACTAATGAAGAATTCCCACCACCAATTCTTTAGTAATATTCTAAATGGTCTAAAAAGTGAGCACTAAATCCTTCTAACCTCAAAGATTTGTTAGGATTCGAGTTTACGAATGCTTCTTTGATCTCTTTAGTAATAAAGGCCTTATAAGATCAGCCTTGATATCATGATCAATAGATTCATCAATGAATTTGCTTAGGCCCACATCTATTAAGCCATATTTTAAACTTTATCCAAGTAAATTCTTCTAGAAATTCAAGGAAATCTCTCCAATCCTGACCTTATCCTTACGTAGATTCCCTTTATCATAAACTAAAAATGAGATTTAGCTTGGTGTTGTCATCCCTTTCCCTCAGCTAGTTCACTCTTACTTTCTAACTAAGAGGAGAGTTTTAGAGCTGTTAGGCTAAATTAGTCATTTAGGTTTGTGCATTCCAAATACCTTAACTCATGGTTAAAAGGGTCACTATAACATTCATCTTAAACTCTTATGGGGGTATCTTTTGATAATTGAATATTAGATATAGTATTTAAGCAAGTTTTATTTTGAAAGGCTTTAATCCCCTCTCTAATAACCCTAAGCTTCGTCATTAGTTAGAAAGCTTTACAACTAACAATTCTAACTTCAATGTAGCCTTGATAACATCCTTAAACCCTTCAACTTTAGATAGAAAATTATAAAAAAAATTAAAGGAGTTTTAAAATAAAGGGAAGATATGAGGTTTATAATCTTCACTATAGAATGATATAAAAATAAAGTAGGATTAAAATTTGTAAAATAATTTGAAAACTACTTCAACCAATAATCATTTACTATAGGCCTATTGAGCTTATTTCTAATAAACCATTCCTTTTATTGTTTGTTACTTATGAAAAGAGATGTCTTATATAGTTTAATCCTAGGGCTTCCATTATATTGATGGGAATGGTTTGAGATAAAAGACAATTGAGCACCCAAAAATCTCAACCTATCAAACAGTTTATTAGGCTTTACTTTTTTTCTAGGATTAGATCTTTAACATATTACTATTTAAGAGGACTATTTAACCCCCTTACATTCCATACCAATATAGACATTAAGATAAAGGATTATTTACCACTAAGCTTGGACTTATTTGCCTTTCTATCCTATATTTTCCTAAAGGAGGGACCAACAACTGTGTATCCATTCCCCAAAAAATCATCTATCTTGTCGTTTGCGTGGTTACTAAGGGCATCTATATTTTCCATAGTTTCATTCCTTTGCTTCATATTGGGTTGTAGTGATGATCCAATGTAGGAATTCTACAAATTATCATTTGGAACTTCTAGGTCCTTCCCTTTGAGTTTTGAACTACCTCATTGATCAAATTAACTTCACGTGTGTTATGTTGCTCAAGATTACTTTGGGTAGTTGCAGGAGTAGAATCCCATTTAAAAAGAGTTCATAGAGGATAACATCTATTTAGGTGATCTTAGCACATCCGAGAGATATTGTAACTTTATTTATGCAGAAAGATCACAAGGGAATAAATTAAAAAACATTGAGGGAGATGAAGAGTGGAAGGAAAGTAGGGCCTAATGAAATACCCATAGAGGTGTGGAAGAGCTTAGGTGAAGAGAATCTTAGTTGGCTAGCCAAGCTTTTTAATGTGATTCTTAAGTCCGCTAAAATGTCAAATGAGTGGAGATTTTAGTATGTTAACTCCTTTATCCAAGAAAAAAGGGTACATCTAAAGTTATAACAACTATTTAGAGAATGCGTATGACAAAGTTCCTAAGGAAATCATGTGATTAGAGAAAAAAGGGGACATCTAAAGTTCCTATGATTTATATACGAGTTATTAGAGATATGAATGAAGGTATAAAAACTATGGTAAGGATGATAAGAGGGGATATAAAGCACTTTTTTAATCAATAGTGGGCTTCATCAAGGCTCTTCTTTGACCCCATTTTTGTTTGCAATAGTGATTGATGAGCTCACCAAGAATATCCAAAGAGAAGTGCCTTGGTCTATGTTGTTTGTTAATGACATTTTTTTTAATGAACGAGACAAAAGAAGGTGTCATTGTCAAGCTTGAACGATGCTAGGATACGTTAAATTTGAAGGCTTTAAATTGAGTAGGATTAAGACTAAGTAAAGTGTAATTTTTCAGGACATGGGGTGGCTAACAATATGGAGGATAGGATTGGTTCAGAAGTCATACCATAAAAGGATTGTTTAAAGTATTTAGGATTTATTATCAAAAGTAGTGGAGACATTGATGAAGACATAGTTAATGAGATCATATCAGGGTGGCTTAAATGGAGAAGTATGTTAGGATTTTTAAGTGATAAGAAGATACCATTCAAGCTTAAAGGTCAATTTTATTATTTAGAGATTAATCTAACCATGCTCTATGAAGCAGAGTGCTGGTCCATCAAACAGGTGCATAATCATAAGCTAATGGTAACGAAGATGAAGATGCTAAGTTAGATGTGCAACCTTACTATAAGAGATAATGCCATGAATGTAATGGTAAGGGACAAATTAAAGGTGGCTAATATTACTAAGAATTAAAAGAGACAGGCTTAAGTTGTTTGGATATGTTAAAAGGAGACACCCAGATGTTCTAGTGAGAAGACGCGAAAAGATTTTACTTAGAGACTATAAAAGAAAGAAAAAGGCTTAATAGGAATTAGAGGGAGGTGATCAAGAATGATATGATACTACTGGAAACTTTGGTTTACTATGATATAGATAAAGGATCTCTTATAAACAGATCATTTCCATTCTCATAGGTTTTTTAGCATTTTTCTTTTGCATTTAACATAAACTTTTCATTATGTAGCATTTACCTCTTAGGGATTTAGTCTAAGCTTTTTTCTATTTAGCCGTATTATTATTATTATTATTATTATTATTATTATTATTATTATTATTATTATTATTATTATTATTATTATTATTATTAATTAGTTTATTACTTATTTCATATTTTGTTCATTAAGTATTTGTTTTATTGTATTCTTTATTTTCTTTTTTCTTTTCTTTTTTATTTGGGATCATTCGAAAATAACCTATCTACTAATTAGGGGCAAGGGTGCCTATTATTGGACCTCCTTAGATTCAGTGTATTAGTATGATTTTTACTAGTTTGTTACTGTTTTTGTTTTTTTTGTTGAAGCATAATTTAATGAACAAGATAAAGGAAAGATAAAACAAGGATAGAATAACTCCTAAGTTTTCAACATTGATTAACTTCACTCTAATTGTTATCTTTAGTGATATTTTTATTAAGTTTTATTAATTTATTTTAATTTCAGTTAATTCAATCTTTTTATTACCTTAGACAAAGTGCATGCAATTTGTTAAGTGACTAATTCAATCCTTGCAGGAACAATATTTTGTGTCCTATAATATACAATCTGTATACTTACAATATTGCATACATTAAGACGAGCAAACAATGACCTTAAAATTGGCCAAGAAAGGTTGTCTCAAATCAAAGGCACATACATGTCCTTTGCTATATCTAATACCATAAAGTCCACAAGAATAAGGAACTTACTAATTCTTACAATCACATCTTATAATATACCTAGCAAGCTTCTAAAAAAGTAGTCTACTAGTCATAAAGAAATATTGGTAGGTTTGAGATTGCTCATCTTACGCTTCTTACTAACTGATAAGGACATAAGGTGAACACTTAGCCTTAAATCACACAATATTTGATCAAGAATCAAGTCTCTAATAGTATATATGCCTAATAAGTTGCTAGTGTAGCGCCCCCTTACCGCAAGGTATACACCAGAATACCCGCAGGTCATTCTGATACATATCCTACAATAAGGGAGAGCTACGTTCGATCACTTCACTACTCTCATGGCATCATACTCATAAATCATAATATAAAAACACTAAATTTTTGAAGCCGAAAATACTTTCTCATGTCATTTCACCAAAGCAGAAATTTACATAATTATCAGTTTTCCACTGTCTATATACATTACTCCAAAAGAGAACGAATACAAAAATCTAACTAGGTCATCCCCAAAAATCCCAGCTGACCGACCTGTGTGTCATAACTTCTCTCGCCAACACGATCAACACGACAGGAAATGTATCTCTGGAGCTAAGAGTCTACTCTCTCGATCCTGAAAAATAATTTGCAATTTTGGGTGAGTTTGCGAACTCAATGAGAAACCATAATCGATGGTTCACTCAATTCATGCATTATGCAAGTAGCGTACAGATTATCACAATAACACATTTAGAATATCACATAGCAATTACAGATTATCTCACAACAGCATATTCAGAAAGATTACAAAGCAGTATCACATATATGCAAGGCATTTTGCCTTTTTCCTAATTCAAGATTCAATCAAATACATAAAACATGAATACGTGGCAATTTCCCTTTTTATTTCAGTGGTATGACTGGGCGCCTGCACTGTCCCAATCTGGGCACATTAATCAGTGAGCCTAAAGCTCTAAACTGTCCCAAAATGGGTGCATTACTCGTTGAGCTTTTAGCTCTGCACTGTCCCCTTTCGGGCTCATTGAACGTTGAGCTTATAGCTCTGAACTGTCTCGTTTTGAGCTCATTAAACGTTGAGCATATAGCTCTGAACTGTCCCTTTTCGCGCGCATTAAACATTGAGCATATAGCTCTGAATTGTCCCTTTTCGGGCTCATTACACGTTAAATGCGTCTTAGGGGTAGGAGAGCCCTCTGGGTATACACTACTTTCCACGCGTCTTAGAGATAGGAGAGCCCTCTGGGTATGCACTATTCGCTTTCGAGCTCGAGGCTCTTTCTCAGTAGTCAAGCTTGTAGCTCTCGGTCGGTGGCTGCCCCGATCACAACTATTATTTATGGTCATGAACATAATTCATTTATCACAGTATTGCAAAATCACATTGCCATCAAAACCCATTTATCAAAATCAGACATAACGTTCTCAATCATACATATTATCATACAGTCACAATTTATCACAGTCACAAACTGTTTACACTTCAATATCAAAACTCACAATTCCTCAGACCTTTGGTCCGAAGTTACAATCAAACAATTCACATATATCCGCCATTCATATTCACAGAACTATAAGTGCAGAACTTTAACAATCAAGATTGAGGAACCAACTAGGTTACGCACCTGTAACTTCCGAGCTACTGCATGGAAGTCCCAGCAATGTCCGTATAATATAATTCCAATGGTGCCTCTATAACAGTCAAAGTAATCCCATGTTACCAAATGCACAATCAGAAAGGTTCACAAATGCACATGCTGAAATGCAAAAATGTACAATGCACATTCGTAACATTCTTGGCGCTATATCCTAATTTTACTATCTTTTACCTCGAACCCAACTTTTCATTCTATAGATTTCACAACATTTAGACAATGCCCTTAATTTCTCAAGAAAGGCCTCATAGCCAAAATTACTATTCACTTGTTCAAAATCACCCATTATGCTAAGTTTCTAAACCCCCAAAAGCATTTCATTTATTTTCAGAAGTCTCCAAATTATACTCCAATTATCATACAACAACACTTAGGCCGAATTAGAAATCTATACTCAATTTCTTTCAAGATTTAAGATCTTAAAAACCTGAATTCAAACTTTCTTACTTCACCTTAATTGTAGACCTCTTTCTCTAGTTCATAACCAATCAAAAATCACCTAAATTGGAGGTCTACATCATTAGTTATGAACCAAAAATTAAACTAACTCAGTTCAGAAAAGTCAGCCTCGTCGCGACGAAAGGACGCACGTCGCGACGACACGAGGTCGCTTGTCGCGACGTCTAACCGCTCGTTGTGACGAGAAATTACGGGCTCGTCATGACGAGGCCTTCACACACGTTGTGACGTGTAACTAACCGCTCATCGCGACGAGGCACTAACACGTCGCGACATGCGGGTTCCTGTTCGTCTTCTCCGACTAAATTTTCACCCTTTTTCTCTCTAAAAATCAGTCATAACTCAAATCAACTACCTCAATCTTTCACTTTAAACACCATAAATGCATTTCAACTAACAAATAAACAACATATAAAGAGATCACTTACCAAATCAAGCTCTCACTCTTAAAACTTCCGAAATCTTCCCCAACTCTTCAACCCCTACGGCTCCCACTCAAAACCTCAACAATCTTCATCTTTGAAAGGATTAAGGTTGATATTAACAATAAGGAAGGAGCAAGCAAGTGAACCACAAGAAATCATATGAGGGAGGATCAATCGATGGAAGAAAATAGTATGCCCTAAGGTGAAGGAGAAGAAGATGACACTGATTATTCTAGCTATTTTCCAAAGGTGGTGTCGAAAATCTAAGGCATTAGAAGGTTTAATAAACTTTAACCTTAAAGCCTAGCCACTTATCAACTTTTCAACCTATTAAAAGTTATTTCTCTTTTCAAAATTAATTCCAGTCCAATATGTCTCCACGTACCAATAATTCTAGTACAATAAAGTTAATCAGTCCGTCACTTAGAAAATACTCCGGTCCGGACTTTTTCTCCCAAATTTCCAGAAAATTTCTAA
>JANTPM010000005.1:16054811-16069407 GCA_025434745.1 Erythroxylum divaricatum
AGATAGTGATATTCTGTTTCATACACACACACACATATATATATATATATACATAATCACATAAGTGTATAAAACACAATATCACTATTTTTACTGAAACATATATCTCATATTTATACATCATCACATACGTGTATGAAACAGAATATCACTGTCTTTAAGCTATAAGATTCGGTCATTAAGTTTCTCACATGGTTACTTCCCTTACAATTCACATTAGCTTTTCTTTTACATTTTTTGAGGCGTTTAATGCCTTAAATCTAATACTTACTCATTTCAAAATATAATTAAGCACATTTTTATCCAAACACATTGGCCTATTACTCATCAATCTAAATAAAAATTCAAGTTTACTCTAAGTAAACACGAAAGCTGCTTTCCAAAGCCTATCGTTACAAATCCTCAAATCCTAAGCCAAGTTCACTTAGACATTTTATCAAACACCTAATATGCATGACTTTCAAGCCATATTTTCAAGAATTTATCATAGTAATCCATGCTCCTATCTTGTTATATAACAAACACTACAAACAACAACACATTTCAACACTCCATTCAATCCAATTCCCTTCATTTAAGTCATATTCATCATAATTATACAATTCATTATATTAATCCATTACTTCTCCCATCATTCGACCAAGCCTTATCTAATATACATCTTCTTCATTTTTCATCATCAATTCACATTATGCGAATACAATTAACACCATAGAATTCATTTAAATCATTAATTTCAAAGGATATTCAAAAATTCATAAACTTTCACCAAAAAGAGAACATTTTGGTTTTGGCTTAAGGGAATTTCTCCATGACTCATTTCATTCTTCTAAACCATATTTCATGCATATTAAAGCATGGAGAACATCATATCTTAACACCAAACTCATAATCATAATGTAGAGAGAGATGAGACAAAATTTACCTAAACCTTCCTTTAGTGATATCTTAAAATCCTTTGAGAATTTCTCAAATCTAATGATAGATTTGAGTTCCTTTATCCCAAATTAAATTAGGACACCTTGATTTGGGTTGGAGAATAAAAAAGGTAGAATTTTAGTGATAACCGAAAATGGGTTCTTCTCCTCCTCTCTTCTCCTTTCTTTTTGTTTTAATTAAAACAAAATGTTTCAAGTCTTTAATGGTGGGGTGCATTACCATACATGAAGAAGGGTCTAGAATATTGAATCTTCTTTGACCAAAATATGGTGAAATTATCTTTTTGCCTTTAGCTTATGTGAAATTACCATTATACCCTCCAAACTTTTCCTAAATTTGCAAGTAAGCCCAAAATTAAGGAATAACCAAAACATTTATCTTTATTTTGGTCAACCAAGATTTTGAAAATAATAATTAAGCCCCTTAACTTTATAAAATTACATATTAATCCTCCAGGAATTGAAAAAATAAAATTAAGTCCTTTAACTTTTAACAATTGACAAATAAGCCCTTATGTACATCAACTTTTCCAATTAGGCTTTATAAATGTCCAATAAGTCTATAAATTATGTCTAATCACCTCTAAGGCATTAGAACACTTTTAACTATGCCACCATGGTTATATTCATCCAATGAACTCGCTTTTACATACTTAGAAGCTTATATGTCAAAAATTTCCAAGATTTCGTATACCAAGGAACTTTAAGTTCATGTAAGGGCATATAACATTATAAATCACTGACATATATACCCAAAAGAATTTAAATACATCTTTGAACTCATATACAACCATGTATATATCAATATACAGTAGTATCTCTAGGTACAGAATAATACAAAGGGCTCAAAGAGCCTGGCGTTACAGTGTATACTTCTACAACCATCTTTTCTCTCCCATCTTATATTCTCCTTTAAAGTCTTCTTCTTATATGCAAATTTCTCTTAACTTTAACATATGGCTTTACAAGATTTTCAAAATTACGTATACAAAAGGTGATTTATAAAAGAGAAAGAATGAAGCATAGTTCTGTAAATAAATAATTAAACTAAAAAGAAAACAAAAATAAGAAAAAGATCTAGTCTAGTCAATTTCCATGTTTACAAATATTGACAACAAATTTTTAGCAACGACACTAAAAATCTGATATATGTTTTATCGTAAGACTATGGTGTAGTTATAACTAATATTGGGGAGTGCAAGTTAATCTTACGAGAATTATCGGTTTATTACGTATTACCTATAACATTAGTAAACTAGATCAAATCTTTACCAATGTATGAATATAGAAAATAAAATAAAAATAAAAATACTAATGCAAAAAAATAAATAAATATGTACCAAACTTTAAATTGAATAGATTTAAGCTAGGTTTCGCTAAGACTTTACTATAATTAATTTAACCTTTGATTAAAGAATTATTTTGTGAACTCTTTTGATATGTTTTACCTTAATTCACTCTGTGTACTCTTTTGATATGTTTTACCCTAATCTAGGATGATATTATGGCTTTCTCTCAAATAGGCCATGCTCAACCCTCTTTATTCACATTGTCACCTTAACATAAATATCATCTCTCAACATTCGATGCATGAATCATAGATTGAATCTTTCACTTTAGATTTTTCGATTTAATGAATATAAAAGCATGAATAAACCATAAGAAAACTAGAATTTCATTAATGAAAAAAAAACTAATATATATCACATCGTAGGTTTTACATACCCTATATCCCAATTAGTTCATAATAGCATCAATAACATCAACTTCAAAGCAAAGAAAACAAGATAAAGAAATTGTATTCTTAAGAAAACATAATATCACATCATTGAAGTTCTCCTTTATTTCTAAAGAATGGTGAATTCTTGATCTAGATCAGTACAAAATAGCTCCAAGATAACTCTTAAATTATTCCCTGGCCAAAAATTTTTTCTAGCTCCTTTTTCATTCTCTAATTATTCCCACAAGTAGGTTCGTGTTGTTGGCTATGTATTCCATAAATTTCTCTAAAAATTAACAACGCTAACTCGACTATACACATAGGACTGTGTATGATACCATTTTCTTCATACAAGAGATAACACAAGGCATGTAAGGTGCAGTGAAGAAACATAAATAACCAATTTTATACCTAACCCTTCATACAGGATTGTGTACACTATCGTGCTACGTGGTTTTTCTTTAAATCTTCCAAAGTTGCTCCATTTTGATCGCTTTTCTACAACTTTGCTTCTTTTCCTTGCATTGGAAAAAATATGAGCTGAAATGATTAACTTCTTAAATTAAGTATCAAATCCTTCAAATTCATCCAAAAACAAGCGATATCTCATATATTGCTAAAAATAATATATGTGTAACATACATTAGACGCCAAATAATATAGGTTGAATTTAGAGTATGCATACTAGGTTAGTCTCAAGTTTAAAAGCCTACAAAAATAATTACTTAAAGGTTAGGAGTTTTTTTGATAAAAACACTTTGATGCTCATGTTAGTGAAAGTTGAGGGTGCTATATGTATATAGATATATCTCCAATTAAGCTTAATAATAGTAATTATGAAAACTTACTTTATCTCTTTATCTCTTTTTTTAGACAACTTCTAAAGAAGTAATATTGAACTTCAGTAAACTTTAGAACCAACTTCTAACAAATAGCTTATAATTTAATTAATAGTCTAAGCACTTGTACGAATGAATCATATTTTAATTGAAATGATTTTTTTCTAATAATTAGGATTTTTACGTAAACTTTTACTTCACAAACCTCAAACCTAAAGAAGAATGTTGGACGATACTGAATAAGTTAACTTCAATCCAGACACTCATTAGATATATACATATAATAATAAAAATAGTGCAACAAATAGGCCCAAGCAATCGGTTACTTTCCTCTTTAATCTTTTTACAACAGAAGCACGCAGTCTTTTCATTTCATATATATTTGGCATGATTTTCGACTATACTGAAAGAGGTTCTGTAAAAGAACAAGAAAATGATTTAGATGCCATTTTAAGTGCCACAGATTATATAATAACTAAGCAATATTGCTTGATTTATACTGATATATCTTCAAACCAACGTTTTGAAATAAACTTAAATATAGTTGAGATGGCACAGATAATGCTATCGCAGCGGCCCCTTAAAGGTGAAGACCGTTCTGAATCGATTTGCACTCAAACATACACTATGCTTGGCCTTTATACGTATATACCTATAACAGTTGTGAAGGACTAGCTCCACAGAAACAGCCAAAAGAAGTGCATGGTACGCTGTAATCACCAATTGCAATAGATGAGAAGGAAAGAAAGTTAAGCACAAGAAATCTTTGTTGTAAACATATGATGTCTTTTTAGGGTAATTTGCAATACTAGCAGTAGTAGTTTGATCGTAGAAACAGCTAAGAAGCAAGTCACTTATCTTTATTGAATGTTAGATAACATACTTGATGCATGCTTTCTGTTGAAAAAAGTTGTTTCCTTTCGTCTTCTACACTGCATTTGCTAAACTTTTCATATCAAATAACAAGATTGATATTCATGAACGAATATATGAGAAAAACGTAATGGAGATAAAATTAAGAGATTTATATGTTCTATTTTAAAATATTGTGTCAAATGTAATTTATTAACATTAAATAACCAAAGTTGTTCAAAGATTTCAACTTTTTTAAAATCTTTGAACAAAAAAAATATTAAATTTGACTGTCGAGTTCAGGTTACAGGGGGGTTCTCTAGAAGCAACAATTTGCATTTTGTGCAGCTACAAAATAAAAACCTAACAACCTCTAACCAACTGCCACTTAAAACTAGCATTAGTTCTTGGATATAGATGATCTTTTGACTTTCGAACCTCAAGTCAGTTTCAATCACCCAAAGCACTTGAATCTTCATAAGAGTGCCAAAATTACGCAATTTGTTGTTATCATTATTTGGACTACCCAAGGTGGATTACATCATTGTTTCTCATCTTAACAAGCACAAATACTAGTCTACTAATTTAGCCAACGAAGGAAAAAGAGCCTTCTGCAGAAGTAGGTCTGTTAAAGCCAGCACACGCCACACAGCACATGGAATCATCTCACCTCAGCAAGTTTCTTATCCGGGTTATGTCCGCTTGTGTCTGCAGCAAGTGCAGTTGTGTTTTTTTCAACCTCAGCTTTCTCAATTAAAGCCTGGGCTTGCATCGCCTTAACCATCTCTCTCATAGTCTTCTCTTCACCTTCAAGCTGCATCTTCATTAAAGCCTCTGCTTCCTTGTCTATTGGCTTGAAGTACTGTTCAATGCCAGCTTCCTGCAGAATCCCATTTCAGAATAAATGGAAATCAGACCTGGACTTGAAAAATAAAACATTAAAAACAGTAGACAAAAAGAGTAAGAGCATCTTCATTCCAAGATACGTATAACCAACCATGTCTTGGCGTAAAGCAATTGCAGAGAGAGAAACTGTTTTCATTACATCTTTGATAGGATATACATATTCCTATAGGCTGAAAGTACATTTTAGTCTTAAAAGTGTCCACCAAAATTTAAGTTACATCCTAGCATTTGTCAGTGTTTAAGAACGATCCTAACATTTTACAAAATTATGTTCATTTTAGTCCTCATTGACAGAACTCTAAATTTCCAATAAGATTCCACGTCTTGATTTTATGGCCTTTTTTCTTAAGTTAGGGCCCACATTAATCACATAGGTAGCTAACATACACATAGGTAGCTAACATACACTCTAAAATCGTCTGAACCCCAGATTTGGGGATTTAAGGTTTCAAACCAATGAAACCCTAAATTCCCAAAATTTATCTGTTTATGGATGCTGTCTGCATTTGGGGCTCTGTCGAGGTTCAGATGAATACTTGTCCCCAGGGGCGATCAATGAAATCAAACCTACATTGGAAAATGCTGGCAGTTATGCTGTTAATGTGTCCGAAGCTATGAATGCACATGATGAGCCAATATTGGAAGATGAAGCTTTGGCACTATCAGCTGGCTTATTGAAATTGAAACTACCCTAGAGAGTGTTGAGAGCAGAGAAAATCTCCATGACATTTCTGGAATTCCGTACAATGTTGACAAACCAGAAATGAAAATCTGCCTCAAGTAGAGACGTTGCCACTGCTATTGTAATGAGTGCTGCTAGAAATTGCAAAAGCTACTTAACAAGTCTTGTCACTCAAGTGTTCTTAAATGTAAACAGATATGGGCTCAAAACAAAAACGACATTTATGGAAATAAACCTTGTGGAACTACACCTTGAACAAGAAACCAAACACTAATATCATCTCCAACTATCAGGGAAAAGACATTTAATGACACTGTTGCAATCTTGATTTGGGTTCTGGTTCTATATTCTTGTCATTGTTCACTATATTCTTCCAGAACCAATGTTTTTTAAAGAGTTCATGTATCCCATTCATTGGAACTTGCTTTGTTTCTGGTAGGAGGAAATATACGAAAGCACTCATAATAAGAATCAAACCCTCAAACAGCAAAAAATTCATCATCTCAGGTGGCATAATGCTGCAAAGAAACATTATGCTATCAAAGCTGTGAAGATCATGTTAAAGCAGATGCAAATGGAGAGAGCCCAAAATAGAGAGAAGCCACTATGGAGACAGGGAAACAACCCAAATGCAAATGGAGAGAAGCAGCCCTAAATGCAGAGAGAATCCAAAAGCAAATAAGTTTTGGTTTGAAAGCCTAATTTGGGGTTTTAGACAATTTTAGGATCTACATTAGTTGCCTTTGTGGCTAACGTGGGCCCTTAGCTTTGAAAAAGGCCACATAAGCAAGATTGAGTGAACCCTAACAAAAATTTTTATTATGCAATCTGAGAACTAAATAACATAGTTTGTAAAAAGACAGGGTCTTTTTTGCACACTGACAAACATTAGAGTCTAACCTAAATTTTGGTGAAAACCTTAATGGGGTAAATCGTACCTTCAGACTATTCACTGACAGACAAAAATATTGACGTACAAAACAAACTTCAAATATGATTATTTAAATATTTAAAGTGCACAACATGAAACAAGATGGTAGCCCACTAGTTAAATCTAGTTGTTTTTGTTTTTCCAGAACTCTAGCAATCACTCATCAATTCCACTTCAAAAAACTCCATGAAATTTATCATTAAAAGTTCACAGAAAAAAATATTCATAAATCCTAATGAAGCTGTGAAGCATTAAATAACAATAGAAAATGCACTAGCAGCTTTAATACGACAACTCAAGGTATAAACTGAACAGGCAAAAGTATAAGGACATTCTCTAAAACTATAAGAATCAATGAAAGATATGGAAAATAGAACAGTCTTTGCAGGAAGGAAAAGAATGTACATCAGATACAACATTCAAAAGGAAAAGTAAATATACAGATTAACCATTCAGTTAGACTCACAATTTCTTCTAGTTTCTGGTTTAAACTTTGCATCTCCTCAACCATACGGCGAACCTCTGCCAAAATAGTCTGCTCTGGGATCTTTCTTAATGCTGCCTTCCTTTCTTGTGCCTGCATGCACCAGAGGGACTATCACGGTGACAACTAATTTGGCGGGAAAAGAAGGTCATTATAATGTCAGAACTGAATATTCCCACATAAAGTGATTTATCTTGAACAGAGACTCCGATATCAAGAAAAGATGAAAAATAGCTAAAAGGGCTAGGATGAAGGAAAATATAATAAGCAGCTAAGAAATATGATATTTGACTCAATTTGCGAGAACAATGATTATATATTTACATATTGGTTAAAGTTTAGGCTTAGTTAAACAAAGTCAGCTGTAGCTATTTCTCATATTCAACAGTTTAACTTCCTTCTCTTTTGTAGAGTCTAACACCACCTTCAACATGTGAACAGTGTGTACTAGTCCAGAGCTGACCCTCCTCAGTAGTTATTTGTTGATTCATGCGTGTCTGTGCAAACCCTAGCGTTAGATAAAGCCAGTCGAAAGCATACAGCTTGCGATGAAACTTTAACAAGACACAAAACTAAACGATGAAGAAGGTGGGGAACTACGGTTTACGGAAAGATGATGCACATCTACTCATTTAAAAAAGGGCAAAGTTTTAGGAAATTATAAATGAAAGGAAGACTCACATCCAAACCTAAATAGGTTTAGTTATCAGACACAATTAACAGATAACTCAAAAGTCCATCTGTAGCCTCACCCTTTGTTGAGAACGGGAAAATGAACAGTAGCATTCAAACCTGACGAAAATGACGAACCAACGTGTAGGAATTCTACCATTTAATTCAAGTAAAATGCAAACATCAAATGAGTGGATCAGCGTCCTTTATGTCTAAAGAAAAACCATAATTGCCACCATAAGATCCAAAGTTATTCAAAATGCTGGCACAAGGAGAAAGTGAAGACCTCTAGCAGACGTTTCTCTAGCTGCAATCTATAATTTCGAATGCTACGTTCTTCGTACCCGGAAAGAACCCTGGCGTAGAAAATGACTTTCCTTCCAAATTCCAACAACTTACTCATCTTCGGATTCTGCTACCAACATGAAATCTCACCTAAATTGACAACAGAAACGACTACATCAAGAACTCAAGAAAATATCAACAACAAAACATTCCATCTTTGAAAGAACTAGAGGGAAAAAATATAGATATATTCTCTTTCCCCAAATAGAGGGAAATTATAAGTGAAGTTGCTAATCGAAACTCAAGTTTCGATCTGGAAAAGTTAAGAAAAGCAAGAGGGTGAGAAATTGTAATTCAAAGTACTGACCTTTGTTTACGGTGGTCGCCCTGGCTGAGAGCTTAAGAAAGCAATGAACGGTTGTTGCCGTTTCCCCTGTTCAGCTTTGCGTGTAGTTACACCGGCCACCGCCTGGGATATTCCCTTTACTCCATATTGGGCCCTGTAGGCCCAAGTCTCAACTCAAATTTATATACCGTAGGAACTGAATCAAAAGATTTGAACCGATTATTAAAAAAAATATATTAAAATTTTACTTAATTTTATAATACTAATTTAAAGTTTAAAAATTAACATTAAAATTTTTAATTTTTAATGAAAATAGTCTAATATTAAATTTTTTGTTAACGTGGATGAAGTGTATTAAATTTTTTGTTAACGTGGATGAAGTGAAAGTTATATTATATTAATATTTATATCGATTGTCATATATTATACCCGTGTGATATATGTATTTATTATTTAATAAATTAAAAGTATAAGATATATTATGAATTAAAAATATAAAAAGTATATAATTATTTTAGATTTTTAGATTTATAATTTATCAAATAATAAAACTTGTATGTGACACAAATACATGTGACATAAAATAATTCATATTATTCTTTATAATTAAAAAAGCTTAACGTGGTTATTTTTGTTAAGAATTAAAAATTAAATTATTTTAAAGTCGATTAATATTGCAATTTTAAGAAAAGTTTGAGATTATTTTTATAATTAATTATTTCTTTAGTACTATTTTGTGCTACCTATACATTTATAGCAAGAAATTAAATCCAAGATACATTAATTTTGGTAAGACTATGAACTAGTAGGGTATTATTGAATTTTTAAGGTAATAATATCGATATGTTTAGAAAACTTGTTATTATAATTTAATATATGCTCAAGAGGATGCATCGTACATTATTGAGAAGATATACATAATGCAATTTGTATTTAATTTAATAATTTAGAATTAACTCTTTTACGTTTGGAAGTCTAAAAATCTCCGCCGAGAATTTAAATTTGAACTTGAATAAAATGACTCTTTTACTATCTTACATTTTAAAGCAATTATGCCAAGAATCGCAAAATTTGTTCAATCTAGCCCGATCTGTCCGAATCTAATGATAGCTTAAGCTTGAGCCTAACTCAAAATTTGAAATTAAGGAAAAAAATAGAGTCCGGCTCAAAGCCTAGTTAATTTAGTCCAGTTTGAAGTCAACAGGTCTGACTTGAGTTGTCTAGCTTTCAAGTAGGAATCGAAGTTTTTTTTCTTCAAAATTTCAAACTTTGAACTAGGCTTGTACTTAGGTTGGCTTGTCGAGCTCGCTTTAAAGTCCAAAATTTTTCAAATAAAATAACGTCAATTTTAATTTCTAAAAATTAAAATATACATTTAATTAGGCTTAGCCCAGATCCAATTGAGCTAGCACAAACTTGAGCACATAATTTTGAGTCATAGGAGACTCAAGATAACTAGTAAAAGATCATCAATAAAACATATTTTGATTAGAGAAATCTTATTATAGTTAGAATGAAATATTAATCAAGCTCTATTCAAACATCATGCTTCATCAATTAGGTTAGGGCTCCTATACATAAGTTTACGTAAATTAAGATTTTTGGTGAATGTGAAACAAAATGGGATTAATATGGACTCATATTATTCCTATTTATCGAAATATTAAGGTTTTGAGATAAAAAGATGAAAAGAAATAAGATAGGAAGTGAGCCTTATAAGAGGGCCAGAAACCAACTAGAATTGGATCTAAGAAAGGCTGGAGGATGAGAGGCAACCAAAGGAAATTTAGGAACACATCAAGGAGGAAGAAATCTTGGAGAAAAACAAAAAGTCCGTCAAGAATCAATTAAGAATATTAAGATTCAAGATCTGCTAGAATTCATTCTTTTATGTTGTTTTCTTGATTATTTATCGTTAGATTTCTTTTTTTATCAACTAAATTGAGATATAGATTTAGGAGGGATGAACCCTAAAACTATTACTTTAAATTGATTTCTTTTATTTAATAAGAGAATCTCTTTTATTTAAATTGTTCATGTTATTTATTTTATTATGAATTCATATATAGGATTGAAGTAAATGCAGATCTTGTTATATGTAGCATGAATAATAAGGATTGAATGGTATAAGAGTAATAAGGATTGAATGGCAAGAGTAAGATCTATTATATAAATTCATAGGAGGAATTAATGAATTCTTAAGGGTTTTGACTTAAGAGATCTTTTAGTCAAAAGACTTAAGGATAGGGAGTGCATGTCTTGACAAAGAAAACAATTGTGACTGTAGCACCCCACTTTTGCAACACACATACCCGACATCCTCAGTGATGTCCGAGTATGTACTTTACAAGGGTGGCATGCTAAAACAGTCAAACTTATTACAAATTTTTTTAAACAAGGCAACACACACGTATGCAAAAAATCAATGAAAAATTGACTCGTACATTTTTTTCATAAACATCACAATCACAAGTGTTACGACACTTATTATACATATCATCAAAATTTCTTTTTAAAACAATGCACACATATGGGCCCATTCTTTTCTTTCATAACATCAAAATCACATTTATTATTATTATACTCAAGATTAATCTCATTTACAAACATTTCCAATTTCGAAAGTTATTACAAAACAGAAATATTTAAATACATAAGATACAATCATTGCGAAAAACACAATTTGATACAGAAATAAGAAATAAAAATGCAGACGCGAACTGATCCTGACCTTTATCTCTTATTTGAACATAGTGGGTAAACTCTCGTTTGCCTAACGGGATACTCTTTTGATCTTGAAAAATATTGCAAATTTTGGGCAAGTTTTATAAACTCAATGAGTGATCATCCTCGATGACTCACTCGATCACATAATACATATAATTTATATAATCATATAATTCACAACATTTCATTGATAATCGTGAATCATCACATATCATTTGAGCATTCATTTCATATTTCAAATTCAACACATATCACATTCAGAAACCAGCCAGCTATTTAAATCATAATTATCATAATTATCACACACACACACACACACACACATATATATATATAGTGCTCATGAGACTCACTTTCAGTTGTTATTATTGTAACTGAGTGCCTATAACTGTCCCGTATCCATTGTGAATACAAAGCTCATTAATAATTGTCCCGTATCTGTTAAGGATACCGAGCTCATTTTACATAGTGAGCCTTTGGCTCTTAATCACTTTTTGAGCTTTAAGTTCTTTTTCACATTTTGAGTTTAAAGCTCTTTCTTGGTGGCTACTCTAGTCGCAACAACCTTTATGTTTCATACATTCATGTAATAAAATGCATCGCATATATTCAGTCAATTAAAAGTGCTCAATGTCACTCAATCATATTTACTTTCACGTATCATCGGACCTTAGTCCGACATTCAACATTTATGTTGAGAATATACATATTTCATTCATATACACATTCACACTTTTCTTTAGAACTTGGTCCGTGTTGGACCTCGAACCTTTCTATTAAATGAGAAATTGTTAGTGATTATTCATGTGTAGAAAAAAGGGGAACTCTTGAACTTGAAATGAAATATAAAAGATGTTGGGACCTGATCTCGGAACCGGACCCCAACCGAAAAACGGAAAACACAGAATGGTGGAACAAAATCAAACGGATCTAACAAAGCAAAGAGCAAACGAAAGTATCGAATGCGAATCGAATAAAAGAGCAAAGGCAAAACTAAAAATCGAAGGTGGACAAATCACAAACAAACGAATCGAAGCAAATCGAATGAATGGATCGAAAGCAAAGCAAACAAACGGATCAATTCGATCTGAACAACAAGTTCCGACATCCGATAACAAACACTTGTAGCAAAACATCGCGTTGGAAAACCTAAAGACTAACCAATCCAAAAATCGGTCTAAATTTTTTTCTTTTCTTTCTTTCTTAATCATTTTATTCATCAATCATACAAACCAACACAATTTCCTTCTTTTTGGAAATTTATCCATAAACAAACACTCAACTTATTCGATTATTCTTAATTATGCAATATCTCAATTTCATCCTTAATAAAACTCATTCTTATTCTATCTTTGCCATACAACCAATTTTATCAAAAATTTGACAGAATAACGGCTGTATTTAAGCTAACCCAAAATCTGCAAATAGTTTCAAAACTCACTTCTATAATACCAGCTCAATCAACACACAACTCCTTGGACGTCCCGTCCGGAATCCAAACTTAATCCAAAACCCAAATCAATCACATTCTTATATAACTACAATTCATATCCCAAAATCATACCAAATTTTATAACTCAAATATCATACATAAATTCATAAACCATACACAAATATATATCTCAAATCCATACATAACTTCATCATTCATATACATCATAGACATCATACTCAATTATACACAATTTCGTACTTCTCATACATCCCAAAATAAATGCTTGGAATAAATTAAAGGCAATTTGATGCCATATCCAATAACAATACCAAAAAGCCAACTTTACACAAAATACTTGTTATGCAAAAACGAACAAAAGTGTCTTAACATTCTTTCATCCTATCTCCTGCTCAAATACCTGGAGATGGGGATGAAAGGGGGGTGAGCTTATTGCTCGTGAATAATATGGTTATACAATGAACAATAAGCAAAAACCTTTGCAAAACTCATTTTCCAGTTATAAACATTTCTCAACATCAAAATATCAATTGCTTATTTTTCAAACTTCTCAACTCATTCAAATCATTCAAAAATTATTTATAAATGGTTTCCAAAACTTGCATAATTGAAAAATCATGTTCGCATTTCACAAATTTCTCAAAATTTTTACAATTTATAAATCAATTCACTAGTCATAATCAAATTCAAAAACATGAACGCATCCCATATAAACACAAATCAAAACATATAATGTAACATGAATGCATCACTGATGGGAAGGGTAAAATGATAATTTAGAATGGGTTATGAGTGTGTAAACGTATCTCGGCGTGGTCATGCCTAATATGGCCTCCATATATGCATAAATTGTAAATTTTGTATACGCACATGTTTGTACATGTATTCATGACATTTCCTGGCATATGTGCTTATTGTGAAAATTGTGTTATCTATGCTTAAAAAATGAATTGGAGTGGATTTTTGTGTGTTTTTCATTTTTAGAAAAATTTTAGGAATTTTTCTAGAATTTTTTGGGATACCTTTCCGGACCGAAAAATTTACAAGTGACATACTAATTTGGTTTCCGGTACCAAAAATGATTGTCCAATAGCACTGAAAAATTAGATACATGATTTTAGGATTTATTACTATGAGCCATTGAAAATTTGGAGAGAAATTGGACTAAAAATTAATTGTTTTGGAAAGGAAATTAATGAACCTTTAAAAATAAGACAAGTGGCAAGTGACACATGTCACTTGCCTACTTAGTCTAATTCTTTAATGGTTATCTAAAGTATATAAATATCCTAAGGCAAAGCTTCCTCGACACTTCTTAGTGGAAAGAGTTAAAATAATCACTTGATAGATGCTTTTGGTTCTTCTCACCCGTAGGTGGTTCTTCTCCTCTCCTTCTTTGTTGGTTCTTCATCCTCCATGCAAAAGTATATAAATATCCTAAGGCAAAGCTTCCTCGACACTTCTTAGTGGAAAGAGTTAAAAAAATCACTTGATAGATGCTTTTGGTTCTTCTCACCCGTAGGTGGTTCTTCTCCTCTCATTCTTTGTTCGTTCTTCATCCTCCATGCAAAAGGCTCTTCCTTGTTACTTGTTTGCTCCTCCTCATTCACACATAAGTGAAAACCTAAGCCTTTCCCTTTTTGGATGATGATGGTTGCCGTGGGTATGAAAAGTGGGGTAGGAAAGTTGGTGAAGCTTGGAAGATTGGAGCTTAAATAGGTAAGTCTTGTGTTTTATGGTAGTTAGAAGCATTCATTATGA
>JANTPM010000005.1:16111696-16127683 GCA_025434745.1 Erythroxylum divaricatum
GAGCCAGAAGTTTTTAATAGCAAGCGGAGTGCCAAGGAGCTTGAAATTTTTTTGTGGGATATGGAGCAATACTTTGCAACGACAAAGGTGGCGGACTCGGAGAAAATGTCAATCACAGCAATGTACCTGGTGGGTGATGCGAAGCTGTGGTGGAGAATAAGAACCTTCAATGACATTAATGCAGGTAAACCTCCTATTGACACTTGGGAGAAGATGGAGAAGGAGCTAACGGATCAATTCCTACCTAACAACATTTCATGACTCGCAAGGGAAGCTTTGAAGGGTTTGAAGCAAGACGGCTCGATAAGGGAGTATGTAAGGAAGTTCACATCGGCGATGTTGGATGTGCGAAACATGTCAGAGGAGGACAAGTTTTTCAACTTCATTAGCAGCTTGAAAGGTTGGGCACAAATGGAGCTTCAGAGGCAGAATGTGAAGGACCTCCCTAGCGCAATAGCGGTGGCAGATGCCTTAGTGGATTTACAATTGCCACCACCAATTATAACCTACGGAGAGGGCAAGAAAAATAGTGAAAATCGGGATAGCAAGGAGAAAGGCAAAGAGAAGGTGGGAGAATCTTCTCAACATAAGAAGAAGCAATTGAAGGGATCAGTTGCATGCTTCATCTGTCAGGGGCTGTATTTTGCTCGAGAATGCCTGCAGAGATAGAAGGGCAAGGAGTAGGTGAACTTCATTGTCGCGAAGGAAAAAGGAGAGAGCGATGAAGATGACTTAGGAGCAGAAGCCATCAATAACATTGCTTGTATAAATTGTATAGGCCTCATGGAGGAGCCCCCATGCAAAAACAAATTCGACGAAAAAAGGAGATGGTGCGAGAAAAAGGTGTCATTGGAAGAGAAGGCTTGCTCCAGTCTTCGACAGTCGGTGAAGGAGTCTTTAAGGGAACTGCTTATGGAGGAATGCCCACAGATTATTTCGACGAGGGCGTCGAATTCTTCTAGTGGGGGTGGTTTGTTAGACCCCTAAATCTAGATTATGAGATCGTACAAGTGTTAGCGAGCCTTAGGCAATGCTTAGCACTTAAGTCAGCACGAGGAAGGAGTGTTGACGAGGAACAAGACAAAGTCTTGCAAGTTGGCGAGCAAAACCCGAGCAACTTGCAAAGTAAGCGAAGGATGCAGGAAGTATCGACGGAGATCTCGAGAATAGGTGAGATACGCGTGGACACGCATAGGGGCGCATTGGCAGATATCTTCAACTAGAAGTGAGATTCATATGCGAGATCGCGCGGAGTTAGAAAACTAAGTCATGCGAGACTCGAGGGTTCACAAGAAGGTGCAAAGGTATGCAAGAAACCTCCTCAAGGATGCACAAAGGCATGTGAGTGCGACGAGATGCATAAACACTTAACTTCAGCGAGGCAAGTCGGAGGTCTGTAAAATGGGTGAAGTTTTTATACTAACTCGAAATGTGATTTGTGACTTAATCATGGAGCGACAAGACTACACCATGAATGAGCTTAATCATGGAAGATAGACTTATCTATGGGCATGCATTGATGGACTTATGTGCGGATAGGCTGTGGTGAAGACACATCAGCAGTGACGTGGCAATTGTGAATGATGTAGCACATAATGACGTGGCGGATAAGATCACCGTGGATGAACATCATCTTTAAGAGATAAGATCACGGATCATCTGAAGATGGAGGAGATCTTCACGAGTAAGGATAATCTTTCCTAGATAGGATAAATCTTTTAAATGTGATGTAATCTTATTACATATGATAAGATTGTGATTTTAACTAGTAGAGTTCTACTAGGACTCTTAAATCATATGAAGGAGTCTATAAATAACTCATTAGATTTGAGACATATTCATCAGATTAGATCAAATTTGAGAGCTTTGAGAGTTGAAAGCTTTTGAAGGAGAGTTCTCATTGTAAGGGCTTCGAGTAAAGAGTTCTTGTAAGAGTTTTGAGCAAGGAGTTTCTTAAGTACTTTGAATAAGAAATACTTATGTCTCTTACTAATATTTTGTTGAGAGTTAATGAAAGAAGTAACTTCAGCTACATTTAAAAATCTTTTGTTGCTTTTTTTACTCTATTACACTTGTGTTCTTTTCAGGAGTAAGGAAAACACTTAAACACTTATATGTGCGTGAAATATTCAAGAGCTAACGAATTTGCTCGGTGATATTCACACGAAAAAACTGAATCTTACTTAAGTCCAAGTAAGATTGCCGTACAAAGATGCGCACAACTTCTAGCAAAAATTCGAGTCAAAAAAAAATCTTTGCAACAGTAGTAATAACCATCCCATGTGCTTTGCTGCCGAGACTACTACTTGACAGCATGACCTAGCAAAATTATTGGCCTGAGGCAAAAGGCAATAAAAATCTAAAAGCTGCTAATTCATTTTTAAGACCGTTGTAGGTACATAAAATCTTGCCATCAGTACATAAAAAAGAAAAAAGGGGGGTCTTGTTCTCTACGTCTCAAGACCTAGAGAAAGAATCGACCGCAAACTTACAAGATACGACGTGTACATCATAAGAATAACAAAAATTTGATATTTCTAAGCTATATCAAGTCAGTTGGAGTTAGAAACATGAGGTCATTGATGATAGTGATCAGGCCATCTGGTACGAAATCTTAGCCGGTTGGCGGATGCTGTGGTCTTGCACAGGAAGACTTGATTTAACAGTCCAACTTGGTCTCCTGCCTGAGGAGCCTGTGATTTCTTAGTTCCTCATGGCATGGAGCAAAGAATTCATGCTTTAGAGCATTCTCCGCACTGATTCTCAATCTTGGATTCACTGTCAGGCACTTGTCTATAAGATCAATGAGTGAGGTTGGGACTGAATCAAGGAAGTCTCGCCTCCTCGTGTTCATTTTGCACCACTTTATCAGTGTTATAGATGGCGAAAACCGCATATTATAGAGGTCCTGAGGCAAAATGAAGCTCTAAGTTGACATTTCTAAGTTACTTGGAGAATCATAACAATGATAAATAACTACCACTGGGAATGAGGATTCTCGATCGTGTAGCTTTGCAACTTCCCATAGATCTTCATTGCCCCTGAATTTTGCAATATCCTTAATATTTCTGCAAATGGCAGAGACGCAAGCAGCAAAAATTAAATGAATATAAAATTTGAGAAAACAAAAATATCCTTTAAATTGAAAATAATAACTCTTACTGTTCAGGATCACCATAAAATGGGTTTCTTCCTGTTACTAGGTACAGCAAGGTCACTCCCGCAGACCAAATGTCAACTTTGGGTCCTTGATGTAGGGATCTAAATAAGACCTGCGTGAACAGAAAATAAATTAATAAAGCCCTCAAAACATGCATAAAGTTGCATGATACTGCATCCGCATTCAAGACCATATGCTCCCCCCTAAGAAGTAAGAGAAAACTGGAGGGCAACCAAATAGTTGTTACATAACAGTTTCATGTTCCGATCAGGAAACGGTGACATTCTACCGTTACCAAATGACTAGATTTATTGTCCAGCTTAATTTTATTAATCAGATTTACCGTCTTGATAATTGCAAATCTCGAACGATCAGTATAGTTGATTGAAAACATTCTTTATACCTTGTCATAAGAATACTCATACAATCATAAGCTTGCCATATCAAATTTACAGTGTTTATGGTCACGTATACATTTTGCTTCAAATTTTGGAACATAGAAGACTTCTCTTCCCAGTTATACAATCACCATAGAATAAGTGACGATCTTGATTTTGGAAGCAGACTGGAGTTTGTAGCAAATTAACCCGTCAGTCTCAATCGAAACAGTATTTTTACCCAGTACTATCATAATCATTCAGTGGGGACACAATATTCACGTGTACCAATTCAGCACAAGATTAAAATTTATACTCACCTCCGGAGCCCTAAAACCTTTGGTTCCAACACAAGGTCCTTCTTTCTTGTGTCTTCCATCCCCTACATAGAAGTACAGATATGATAATTGATGTTGGAAGATATATTTAACGAGCAAAAGTGTCCCACATACATCTCAAAGCAAACTCACCTTTGTCCCTGGTACCATTAGGAACAATTCCAATGAAGTGTTGTGGCATTGGTGTAGGATAAAAGCTCCAATCGAACTTTGCAGGAGAAGCTGCAATTCTTTTTCTCATAGAAGAAGAGACGCTAGATGCTTCATGATTTGTAGTTTGAATTGATCCCTGCAACAAGTTGATGAGCTCCTTCCTACCATGGCAAGGCAAGGGCTCTCTCAGCCTTTCTGCTGAAAGAGTCTTAGTGCTCGTAACATCCTTAATCGATGTTATGCCAGAGCCCTCTCCTCCTTGACTTCTCAAAATATTGCAACCACCCAACTCATTACTGGCCTTTGTCTGGTTCACAGGCTTCCTTTTCAGGTTCTTGGATTCCAATCCTGATTTAAAACCCTTTTCCTTTTGATTGATTGCAACCATAGATTTGGCAGTTGTAAATCTCCTACTTTTGGCAGGAGGAAGAGCTTTTGCGTTTACAGGCTTAACATGATCGAAGCTTGCAACATTCTCCATTTTTGGTTTGCCTGCAAATTTATTCAAATTCAGTCAGTTATTTCCTTCCCGCAGCAGGCTTCTTACTACAACTAAAATCAATAATTACTACTAATATAATTACACTTTTATTAACAATGGTATATATTAAATAAAATATTGAGATAAATTAATAAATTTTATTATTAATAATTAATAAACAAATCATATTTTATTATAAATAAATTTAATTATTTTATATGTAAATTAATATTTATTTACTAAAATATATTTTAAGATTTAAAATTGATATCATTATTTAGAATTAATATTTAATTTTATGTAGTTATTCATTCAATAAATAATTTCTCTGAACTTGTAAAACTTATATATTTTAAAATATATTTAAAATCTTTTTATTTTAAATTAAATACTTAAATAATATTAACCATAATTCTTTATTAATAATTAGTATTGAATAATTTAATAATATTTTTAAATAATAATATAATTAATTAAATTAAAAAAATTTTAATCAATTTTTTCGACTTTTGTCAGTTATGAAAACAAAAATTTTAAAATTAAAAATAAAGACAAAAACTATAAAAAAATTCAGTAAGTTATAAATAAAACTAAAAGCAAAATTAAAAATAAAACCAATGTAAGTGAGTATCTACTAATTATTCTTTAGCACATTTGACAGTTACATTTAAATTGGGCAAGTTGAAACTTACTAGCTGTACTATATTTGTGGTGTAGGTCCTGTTAAAAGAAATAAACATCAAGATCAATGTCACTATCCTTCTTGTAGCTAAAAGAAGAAAAGCATGGCAACAAGTACGATGAAAAGCCTTGCGAGGGTATGAAGAATCTCTAAAACAAATACGACTAACCATTGCAAGGTTAAAATCAATGAGATAACCCTTATTAGACTTGCAGGAAAAAAGGAAGTTGCCGGGTTTGACGTCTCTGTGAACGATTCCCTGTATAGGAAACGAGAAGTGAACTCCCTAGATTTTTCTAAAATTGTGCAGCATTACAGAATCTGCAAAGCAGAAGTTTCTACCTGCTTATGAAGGCTTGCAAGTGCCCGGAACAAGCAATATCCGTACCATCGTAGCTGATAAACATCTATTTCCTTCTTTAGCACCTAAATAAAAGCATAGCAATATCAGCCAAATGGATGAAGAGTATTTATTGCTCGGGGTATTTGATAATTACCTCTGGTCTGTCATGCTCGACATGCTGCAAAACGAAGCACTCTGAATTTCCACTTTTAAAACAGCCCTCGTATTTTATTATAAAGTTTCTACCCCTGAATTAGAAGAAGAAATTAACTTGCACATTGAAAATCAGGAGAATCATTCTTCAAGCTACAAAAATGTGATCTTTGAGCCGAAAATTTTCAGAACCTTACCCAAATCGTTCCAGCATTCTCATTTCATTGCCAACATGATGTCTATGAGCATTTGCGTGCGGACCTACAAATCCAAATAATTGGATTTTCACATCAGCAGATCAGTATAGGACATGCAATCATCAGCTCAGAGATTAGTAGAATTAAATTTGGATTATATTTCACTTCAGCCTGATTTTTCTGTAAGCAAGCATATCTTGTCAATTCAAGAAAGAATAAGGCCATATTTTGAAAATTGATGTAGGATTTTATTTTTCTTATAATCAGGATCAAATAACTCTTGGTTATATCTCCTTCATCCAGATCCCAAATATGAGGACTCCCCTCCGTGAAATGTAATTAAATTGCTGGGAGTTGGTCAATTGCTAGCATGCATAATTTATCCAAACGGGATATCATGTAACTACAGGTAATTACATTTAATTGAAAAATATTAGTCCAACCGTGTGAAAATTTAGGGAATAGGTTGATACAATAGAACCAATGAACCTTATTTGAAAATATTGAAAACTGCAAGGGGCTCTTATTCTATAAGAAAAAATTGCCATACTTTATGGGCTCGGCAAAAGTGAATGTGGCGGATACATCTAAACTAGATAGCACCATCATCATGCAAATTTGATATCAAATTTCTCAAAAGCTCAATCCTAATCTCAAGTTAAACAATGAATGCTAGCATTATTCTTAGTGTGTACAGTAATTTCTTACTGACAACATTAACGCTAAAACCGGCAACTCTGCAGTCAACACAACCTACCGGAAAAGCTTTCACTGACAAATTGTTTTATGCGAGTCATAGCAACAGAAGGAATTTTAGAATCTCTTCACAGAGCATAAACCCAATAAACATCAACAAATATGACAACCTACTACTTTGCAAGTTCTCCAAAATCAATCAGGAAAAAATGAATTTGCAATGTCATGTTTGCAAAGCACAGAAAGAAAATCAACCTCGTATAATGATTTAGTGATTTGAAAACCAAACATGAACACGGCACATAAAAGGACTATTTTCTTACATTTGATGGCAACTGTGGTCCCATCAATCTTCCTTCTTGCCCTATAAACAATGCCATAGCCACCTGCCAATTTGCACAAACATAGGCCTCTCGTTAAATGAACATAATGCAAATGGCTCACGAAGAAGAGAAGCATGAACAGAAAAGAGCAGCACTATCTCACCTGAACCTTCTTCCTCTTCTACAACGTAGGATTCAAAGCATGGCCGTTCTTTGGATCCCATATGGTCCTACAAATTAAGCAAAAATTAACAGATAACTACTGATAACACACTTCACAAATTGAGTTGCTAGTTAAAAGTAGGATGTAGTGCAGAAGAAACAAGTAACACAACGCTAATACTGCAGACATGAAACTTACTGTATGAGGACTGGAGGCAGCGTTCCTTCTTGTTTCTTTACCATGTGGATCATCATATTTCAGCTTTGGATTTCGTTCCTTGCTAATTGTCTTTTGATCTCTTTGGCCATCTTGGGGAAATTGCATAGCATTGCTATTGTTTGGAGACTGGCAAAGAACTTGCAGTCTTGAGTTCATTCCATTCCCCGAATGGATCTTCTTGCTATCAGGTTTTAATAACTGCTTTTGTGCAAGGGAGGGCCGAGTATCACAGGATATCATTTCATTCACCCTTCCATCCTCAACTTCTGAAGGCTTATTCAATAGGGTATTCTCCTGAGAAACCTCTTCAGCTTCCTTTTCTCTTTCACTACAATTAAACGTTTCTTCATTCTCCTGCATTGCTTCAACACTTCCAATGTAACAACCATTTGCCTCATTACAAGCATCATTAGCATTAAGAGAATCCAAGGGCAACATGCTGCTCTGATTAGCATCTTCCTGGTGAACGGCAAAGTTTGGTGTGTTATTAAGGTCTATCTCATATACTTTAGCTTCTTGACTCAGGGCTTCATCAGCCATTATCTGACACGGACGTGTAGATCCTATATCAAGATCACACAGCATGATACTTTTCTGATCCTTTACTTCCAAAGGAACACCAGGACACATTTCACCTTCTATTTGTTTGATGTTCTTCAATTTACTCCCAAAGTTACCATTAGCTGTTTCCGGGAACAAATCAGATTTCCAGATTATGCTACTTAACTTGACGGGTGTGAAACTTGAGTTTATATGTATGCACCTGTTCATACCTTCGCCCACATTTAACTCTACCTGCATTACAGTCAAGTCTTTAGCACTCACATAGATAACGATCTTGTACATAAGCTTCTCGCATTCTTTTGCTCATCAAGCTGAAGAGTAAAAGATAAGCATCCACCTAATTACCAAATCAGACCTTCATTCACACAATTCGAGATGAATAAACCCACTATATACTGACTCACACTTTAACAGTAAATATACGGATAAAATAAGCCACAACAATAGACACCTAATTGCTTGTAGCACCTTGTAAAAAGATTTTCGGATTCTTGTCCGGGAAGATGCCTCTAGGTTGATTACCTCTGAAAAAAGCATTTCAACAATAGTCACTAACCAAAACACCACATACAGTTAACAAATCGCAGACACAAAAGAACAAAATTTTACCATGTTCAGAATCAAATTGAACTCGTTTCCGCTTCCTGAAGTAAATCCTCGCAATATCCTCCAAAGGTCGGCGAGACTGGAAGCTTTTAGTTTCCATCCGATAGTTGAAATTGGATACTAACCGCTCAAATATGCAGAAGGCAACCGGAGAAACAGTCACCAAGGCGTTACCACAATCGTCAGGAGTTAAGGAGATCGGCGTAAAAGGGAGCGAGCAGAGATAGAGGACCAGATCGGAAGTTGCGTTGAATAGAACGCACCGAGAAGCCAGGTCGGGAGGTGGAGTCGGGAAGCCTGTGGAGAGTAGGAGAGATAGGAGATGCCATGCCTTCTGCAATTCAACGCTGGCTGTGGTGGTCGTAGAGGTGAAGAGGGAGCTGAAGATGGCGAGTTGTGAATCGGAAAAGTGAGTCGTCATGGAGACGGAGAGGAGGGAGGGAGAGATGGAAATGGACAGTGGGGAAGTTTTTCCTTGAGATAGGAGATTCGTGTCAGCGCGGGACTTTGTGAAAATTTGATAATCTCGGCACGTGCTAGGTTTCCCGCCATTCTTCTACGTGTATATACATGTAAAACACATTGACATTTACTATACTTTCATCACTTCAAATCAAAATTCTATTAATTTTAAAGACCTCCTTATAATTTGTGAAAAGTCTAAAATTAGCCATTCTATTAAATCGTCTCGCTTTGACCTAACACGGTACCAGACTTGGGTACTAATTTAGTTCTAGTACTAAAAGAAATCAATTATTCCATAATTGTTACGCCAGAATCTGATTCAAATGTATGGATCAGATACAATGAAACAACACTGGCATAGTAATTATAGAACAGGTGATCTGATCCCTTCTAGGATAATATCAACTATCATTTTCACTATTATCTAAATTTTATAAAATTAAAAAACATTTTATATTAATTCAATCATTTCTCAACACATCACAATAGTATAATTTTGGTATAATAAATATTTTATTTTTATTAATATTATTTTCATATTTATATGATAAATTAAGATGAGAAAAGGATTATTTAACCCTCATATAATATAAAATTAAGAATTAGCATAAAGTAAAAAAATATAAATTTATGATAATTAAATTTAATTTCAAATATTATCTTTATATATTTCAACATGTATACACTAAATAGTATATATAGTCAATATGAATTATTAAATTTTAAAAATATTTAAAATATGTTAAACTAATATATTTAATTATGTAATATATAATGTATAAGTCTAATTACACTATTTAATAAGTTCTCATTTGTATCTTTATTATTTATTAAATAAATTGCAGACAATTTTGTTATATTTCTTTTTTATATAAGTAATTATTTTATATATGAAAATTTAAAAGTTTTTAAATTTATTACTTTCTTTTTTGGTCCTTTAATAATTTTTATGACCCCCTAAAAAACCACTGAAACGTAATCCTAAATTTCCTGAAGTACATGCAGATGCAGTCACTACCATGCTTTTAAATTCCTTATCGCTTCGGTCGGGCAATAGTAATACCGCGGACGTATTCTCCAACCTAACTTCTTGTTAAATCTATCCACCGAAAAATATTTTGGCAAGTATTATTTACTAGTGACTGCATGTACTTCACGCCTTTATCTTTAACTGAGGTTCGTCTTTTAGTGAGTGCCGAGCTAGGTGGATCTGACGTATGGATAAAGGCATAGATCCTCAAAAGTCAAAACGTTAGGCTTATAAGGCTAAAAGTCCCAAACACAGCGTTACTCAAAAGAAGTCCGGAAGACTTAAGAATAGCTCAAGAAGTGCCTCTGCTAGGCAAGGAAGCTCCAGCCTAACAAGACATATAAACAATTTACTGTCACAAGAATGAAATCAAATGAATTTTGCAACAAGTTTCCCAACCATATACAAAATGAAGGCAAGAAATTAGCAACAAGTTTCCCAACCATTTACAAAATGAAGGCAAGAAATTAAATACTTCCAGCTAACAGAACCCCAGAAATGCTACAGTTTTGATAGATTGGTTGACGTGTGCCTTAAGGTCCCAGCAGTTCCAAATCATTATGTCGATGGAGAAGACAGTGAAAGGTTCAAGAGGAATCCAACCATTATACCAATAAGCCCCACAACAAAGGCAAATGTGACGGAGAAGCCTGGATCACTTTTCCGATATCTTCGTCTCTTCAACATGCCCTATAATAAGGATCAAAACTAAAAATCATCAACATGTTTGTGTTTTTGCTTACTCAGTTACAACAAAGGTGAGTGACAGAACATGTAATATATTTTTTTAACGTCACGCCGCTTCGCACCAATATTAGCTTACAGCACAACTTAATAAACTAGGTTGCACAGAAATGGACATAAAGGAACGTGGAAACAGAAACAAAAACGCAAAAATTACCAACACCAAAAAGGTACAGGAAACAGGAACTTAAGAGAAGCATTAGAGAAAACATACGCAATTAAGCTTCTTACAATGTATTTTGGAAACACCCGAATATTTTGGACACAAGGATATGTACAAGGTTCAGAGTTTCGGCTATCCTAATTAGCATATATCTAAAGGACCTTTAGGATTAAGACTCGAACATCAAAATGAATAAAAATAAATATAAGAGAATAAGATGACATGGAAAGTACTTACCAGTTCCTGTTGCAGTTGATCTGTTTGCCGAACAGCTACATCCCTTTCATCCCTCAGACGCTGTATAGCCTAATCCCTCAATGAGAAGAAAAGTTCAATGTTTGTGGATCATATAGATTATGAAAGCATTAAAATTGGAAAAAAAAAGTACTAAAAGTTGCAACTTTAGCAACTTTATTCCAGGATTTTCTCAAGTTTACTTAAAAGGACAACTTTTTTGGCACTCGACCCCATAGGATATCTAAGCATCATAAAACCTTGATGCTTAAAGTTGCAAGTAGAAAAGCTTTGTGTTAAACCATCATCCATCTAGGCACATCGAATATATGTTTTATGGGTTCTATCAACTGCTATTTTACCACTGCTGCCTAGAAACCTAAAGGTCAAATGGTTGGTGCGCAAAAAAATGTGTCTAGACAGGCTACTAGAACTTTGTCACCATAAGTTTCTCAGAAAAATGCTAATATGCAAATATCTACACCGAAAGATACATGTTAATTCATTAAAGTACTACAAGGTAAATGGCAATGAAACTTGTCAGGCCTTCCTTACTTTAAACCCTTAATTGTACAACCAATTGCAATACACATTACAAGTTTGGGATATGATTCCATACTAATACCCGGTAAGCATGTCAAGATTAAATATTGTAATAACAAAGCCACCCACGCAGAGAAAAGGAAAGCCAACTCACGGAATTAGGATCACGATTTTGTGTAGAGCTTTTTAATGCCTTGTCTTCCACATTCCCTTGAGCTGATGAGGGCAAAACATACACAACTCTGAGCTTGTACTCCTCTATGGTCTTTTCACCATTGTCCTTATTAAACTGAACTCATAGCCAAAAAAGATCCAATACATATGAAGAAATTTTATTTTGAATTGATACAATCTACATCCTAAACAAACCAGTTCACTGTTCTGTTCAAGTTAGCATTCTCACAGTATCTGGTGGAAGCTCATCGACATCAACAAGTGGCTGCACTGTCGTACTCTGTAGGAGAAACTTATCTTTGCATTGCAAATCGGGAGGGTACTCTCGTTGAGCTTGAAGGGTAACTGAAAATCCAAAATTTAACGGTGGTTAATGTTCAACAAAATGAAAGATTATGCTAACTTATAAAGAAAAGATTAGCACAGAATTAGCGCAGAGATGATATACAAGAAAGGGGTGATAAGAGGTCAGGCCAATGTATTCTACAAACAAAAGTAAGAAGCTGTTTAAAACATTATCTAGTTGCTGCTCTCGTTGTCTTTCTCATGCTAAAGAATTATAACTTTTACTAAGAATCTATTCTAACATAAGGCCTATGTTTGTCTACAAAGAACACAAAATTTTGTTTCCACAAATTTTATGGGGCAACAGTTAGCACCTCTAATGACACATGAATCCCAAGGTTGTATAACACCAGTGTTGGGTCTAACAAAGTACTTCTTAGGTGAAGTCGTTTTAACCTGGGAAAAAAAAAGGTTAAACAACAATAAGTGAGACATTCTTATCAATAGCAGTAAGTTTGCACAGGTATACTCTACGAACTGGTGCAGATTCCACCTTAAAAGCAACATGGTGTGCTGTGTTGTTTGCAACTTTAAGATCACAAAAGCTTTGCTTCTCCAGCTCAACTGAACAGACAAGCACAACATCATAAGTACAAGAAATTTGAAAATTGTGTAACGATACTACTGAATCAAACAAATGTACACATTAGATAATCCTCCTTTCCAATAGCCTGGTCATGATTACAAGTTACAAGCTTACAAAAAGAGACATCCATGAAAATTGATATATTATTCACACTTGCAACCAGCATATACTCGAGCTTATGCATTCCAATGAAAACTCTATGTAAAATTTGCAAAACTCTTAATATTTCTACAATTTTTTTTATAAAAGTTTTTTCTCTATGTGTGGTCATCATGGATTGATAGTTCATTATAAAATTTAGCTACATATAATTTAGCTATAAAAAAAAAGCTATATGCTTTAAATCCGCCTTCTAAAACTGTGCATACTAAATAAGCATCTACTAGAACGCCATGCATCTATTAGGACCAACTTCAAAATTTCACACCTATTATACACACACAACAAAAGGAGGGTAACAGGAGTAGATCCTACTAGATTACAGTTGAGATTCATTCACCACTGCAATAAACAAGTTTTCTGTTGGCAGGTCAAATGGAATCTTCAACCATGACCGTGTCCCTTGCCTTAATCTCTTGCAGGTGCCTAACTACACAGCACGGATATATCATAAAAGATGTTGGAATGCAAGATATAATGGAGTAAGTGAAATGGACAATTAATGAGATTTTCACAATTTAGATTTATTAATAGTTTCTACGGGTACACCTCAAAGCAAAAGCAACAGTACGGATTTTCAACAAATTGAAACAAGCAAATTCAAGACACTATCTAATTTACAAGAGAACCAATTAAAAACAAGTCATTTCTTTATGAAAGATGGAATAATCCAAAATATCATGACATTGATCCAATCAATACTAATAATTTCCTCTCAAATCATATCGACCATGACCTGGATCGCAGAGATTAAGGTCACGTCGACCTCATCAAACCGCAACAACCCGTAAAAATATATTGGCACGCATGAATGAAAATGAATACTGAGAATTAGAAAAAGAAAAAAGAGGAAACTTACAAATGAACCTGAGTTCGTCCGGATGCACCGTTATCATTTGGGTACCACCACCGGCAGTCATGTCGGCGACACCAATCGCACTGGATCAATGTCTCAACCGCTGAAGCTCAAAAAATTTCCACGACCCAATCAATTCAACAACCCATTAAACTAATAAGAACCCCAAAACCAAAAAAGTGTAGCTCAGAAAAAGGCCCAATTAAAGATGGGAATGGGTGAGAGAGAAACAGCCGAGAAGGAGAAGCAGTTAATTCTGAGAAAAAATTAAGTGAAGCTGTGGTTAGAGGGATGTGGAGGGAGGATGGGAAATACGATTGATTAAACAAGAAAATGACTTTTCTCCTCTTTTTTGATTTGCTGTAGACAAAAGCCTTTCTTTCTGTCTCCATTCCTCTTTTCTTTTACTTTAATAATATGTTTTATATAATTAAAAAAAAATTGAGAAGGCCAATTTATAAAAAGACTTAATATATCTAAGGTTGGTTTTTAATTGTCCTATTCACTAATATGAGGTTTATTTATTTTCCAATTAGTACAGACACAATTGCTCTGCCCCTCAAATGATGAGGGCAGAACTTAAATTCAACTAATAACTAAAAGAAAGAATTGACAGACAGGTGAAATTGGATCACAAATCACAAAGATAGGACCTCGAAGTCGAATAATGAAGTTGTACCTAACTAATATTTGTCGATACATGCTGTTGTAGCCAAGGACACATGCACTGTATTGCCCTAAAAACTGGTGGCAAATCACAAGTGCAGAGTAGCCTCACCGCTAACTGCGAGGTTAACTTGATGTTGTCATTTAAACACGATTTCCGTAATCAACACCAAGAAATCGTGTTCTTATAAAAAACCAGATGCATGTTGATCCCTTGTAAGTAATTGGTTCTAAAATCCACGGAGACACTTGAATGCGCATACTCTTTTTAAGATTGAACAAGGAACCACTCAATAGATATCTAATAGATCCCAAATGAATGCTCTCAAGTCCTGTACTGTTGTTTTCCCCTGGTGGAATGATAATGGGAACGGGATAAAAGACAGATTTGATTAATGAATATAACATAACCAGAGGAGGCTCTTTCTTGCAAGTTCACTAAACTAAATTGATACGACTGCTCCATCCTTCCAAGTGAATAAACCAAATAGGAAACTACAAACGACCAAATACACAACTCTTCTATTTAAGTAGTGTTAGCCTGGGTGGGAAGGACGCAAGAGCGAATCCTCGTCAGCCTGGGATCCGAAAAGATGACATTTGGCAGCACTGCAATGGACTGCATTGTATCAGAAACTAGAACGGTACCTCCAGTAAATGAACGTTTTTAACGCTTCAAAGGTAGTTGAGAAAGCAGAAAAAAAAAAAAAAAGCACATCATCCTGTTGAACCCTGATTGTATTTTTTTTAAGACAGGAAAGCCTACATCTGCAACTTGTATCAATGGCGTATATGGCCTATCTCCAAGTTGGTATCGGAGTTTTATATGAATCGAACAAAACTAGGCAACAAATGCTATTTGACGTTTCAAAAATGGTATATATTGCTTAGTCTATAGCAACCTCATATTTGGTCTAACCTATGCTTTCTTGGTCAACAAAAACAAGCCCCTTTTCTGCGATCTGCGTTTTCAATTTTTTGGCTGGGGAGCATGCAGTTGTATGGTGCTGATGCTTCTTCATTTAACCATAAATGAACTGAGAATAACTATGCATACATAAAAAACAATAATAACATCTCAATAGATGTCTTGATGATACGTGAAATCTTAAGAGGTTTAGAAATACGCAATTTTGTTACTCTTAATTAGTAGATAGATTATTTCCAAATATCGATAAATTTAATTTTAAATTTTAAAAAATGAGTTTACACCAAAGTCTGGTGTCATGTGTTAGACCCCTAAGTTCAGATTGCGGGATCGTGCGAGTGTTGGCGGGCCTTGGCTAATACTTAGCACGTAAGTTGGCACGAGGAAGGCGTGTTGACGAGGAATAAGGCAAAGTCTTGCGAGTTGGCGCAAAGGTATATGAGACCCGCGAGGATGCACGAAAGCATGCGAGCGCGATGAGACGCCTAAACACTTAACTTCGACGAGGCAGCTCGAAGGTATGTAAATGGGCGAGGTTTTGTATACTAACTCGGATTGTGACTTGTGACTTAGTCATGGAGCGATGAGACTGCACCATGAGTAAGGCCGACATGCAAGATGAACTTGTCTATGGACGTG
>JANTPM010000005.1:16146576-16157386 GCA_025434745.1 Erythroxylum divaricatum
ACAAATTTTAATTCAACTTTAGTAGTTCGAGGCATTGTTGCACCCCAATCTTGAAGCCCAAACCTTCGGATTCATAAAACGTGAACATATTATCCTATATGATTATTTCAAAGAACCCTCATTAGCCATCATCTCACAAGGGTGGCTTGCCCACACCATTCAAACATCAAAAACAAACTCGTTTCTCCTATTTCAGAATAGATTTTGGGAAATCTCAAACTGGAATTACAATTTGACTTCTTCAAAACATTTATTCCCCCTTTGTCTTAGGTTTCTGATGACACCAAAATCATTCAATTTTGTTCAAAATTCTAAAAGTTAGGACCCAAACATTTTCAGACTGTTATTAAACTGGAATAATACAATATACCCAACTTCCATCTAGAATTTGAAAGTCTTAGGGAATGAATTGACATTTTATTCCTTTAGATAATTTGTAACTCTATGTCTCTAGTTTATTTTGAAATAAGAATCATCTCATTCGGAAATCTAAGATCAAGATATCACCAAAATATCGAAGTATGTTCAATAAAATATACCATTCATACTCTTCCAAACCATACCCTTACTTTGATTCAATAAATCCTTTTCAAATCATCATTAAAAGCTATAAAATTTCATGGAGGGGTAGAAAAAATGTGTTAGGAATCTATTGGTCTAATAATCGCTTCATTTGGAGGTCGGATAACAAAGTTATGGCCGAAAGAATCAAACAAGGTTTTGTCCTGAATCATATCAAACTTGTTTTGGGACAATTGACATAACTTTCTCTAGAGATGTCAAATTAAGATCATATTAGGACGGATCAAACAGGACTTCGAGATCTACAATTTTTGTGAAGACCTTGAAAATAGATTTTGTCATCTAGAGGGTCAACATTGAACCAGACTAAAGGTCAAATGAAAAGTTTCTGTCTAAGACCTATTTTAGAACAATTGACATAACTTTCTCTATAGATATTGGATCAGGGTCATTCTTAGACGGTTTGAAAGAGAACTTATAGATCTACAATTTCATAAAGACATCAAGCAAGATTTTGTCATCCATAGGGTCAAAATTGAACCAGACGAAAGGCCAGATGATACTAGACGAAAGGCTTTAATTTAAGAGCTATTTTGAAACAATTAACATAACTTTCTCTAGAGATATTAGATTAAAGCAATTCTTAGACGGTTTGAAAATGGACCTATAAATCTATAACTTTCATGAAGACATGAAAGTGAGATTTTTTCATCTAAAGAGTTAAAATTGAACTAGATGAAAGGTTAGATGATTCAGTCTGAGATGCATCAGACGATTCAGTCTACAGTTAATCAAACAATTCAATTTGAGATGCATCAGACGATTCAGTCTATAGTGAATCAGATGATTCAGTCTAAGATGCATCAAATGATTTAATCTACAATGAATTAGATGATTCGGTTTGAGATGCATCAGAAAAAGGTATTTCTATTGGGTCTTCCTCACATCACCAAAAATTCTAAATCACTAATTACACTCTCCAGAGCATCTCCATTTATAAAGAATGAAAGATAGAAAGATAAGCTACAACTTTCTAGAAGACAACTTTTTCTAATTCGACCTAGATTAATCTAGATTTTCTCCTAAATTCAGAACACGAATTTTACCCCTATGGAAGACTTGTAATTTACACTATACAAACTTGGAATGTCCTGAGCATAATCATTCAACTACCAAATTGACCTCGTTGAACTTTCAAATCTCAAATCATTTAACTCATCACATTCAACTACATCTCATCATTCATAATTCTTATCTTTCTTTTCCATAACATCTCATATATATATATATCCACAGTTCATGTTAAAAAATCAAATCAAGTTGGTAACTTCTTCAAGTATTTCTAATTTTAACTCACATAATCCATATACAATTCATATTTCATTAACAACAAAATAAGAATCGACAAATCTTTAATGACATTCCAATCCATATTACATTTTCGGTATCAAAAATACAAAAGATACAAAACCCCAAAAATTTTCAAAATGCGTTTAAAGTCTTGGTTTTACAAAATCTAACTTAATTTACAAAAACATTGTAAAAGTAGTATGATGCCTCAACTTTTGGTTACCTGATCTCATAGAAGGGGGGTGAGCTTGAAAGCTTGTGGGTAACAAGTTTATAATGGAAAAATAAACAAAACCTTTAAAAACATTCACTTGTTATAGAAAATTTTCATTGAGTTCATAAAACACATGTTTCTCATCATGTAGTCAATTTCTTAAACTACAAAACATGAATGCATCAAACTTGTTCCCATATAATAAACACATACACATATCAGAATGGTTTGGGTAGATCCAAAAAAAAAAAGTACTACATATTTCTCCTAAGGGTCCTATGTAGTCATGAATAGAATGTACTAACACAATCCCACATAAGCTTCATGAACTAAAATCCTTCCAAAAATTCAAAAGATTCAAAATGATCTTACCTTGATTCTTTATCAAATGAAGAGATATTTGGCTCAAATGGAAGCTCTTCTCTTCCTCTACCTTTTTTCCTTCTTGAACAACCTTAAAATATCCCTTAAAAACCAAGAAATGATGAAACCCTAACTATCTTTCCTTTTTTCTCTCCTCTCCATCGAAACTCTCTTCTTTCTCTCTTCTATTTTTGTTCTTCTCTCCTAATTCACATTTTCCCCTTCTTAAAAGAACAAGACATCATTTCTTCTTCCATTTCTACCCTTAATGAGCCCAAAAAGTCCATTTTATCCTTCCTTATAGGCTTATGTGCTTTTAAACTTAAGGGTCTTGCTAAAAATACTCTTGAACATTCTTATAACTTTAACACTTTAATTCCACTTACCCAATCAATAAATCCTATTAACTTTGACATAGTTAAATAATTACAAAATGGTTAATTTATCAAAACCTCAAAATTATTTAAATCATGTTTTTTCATCAAGAAAAAAATTTAGGGGCCAACATTTCTCCCCCTCTTAAAAGAATTTTGTCCTCAAATTCTTATTTGACTAATCAAGAGGTAAAGATATGTTTCCTTTTATAGTCCTCCATTCTCCCATTTAACTTCATCACTCAAATAATTTTATTTCAAATGACCCTAGTTAACAGATTCAATCAATCTTTCCATGACTTATTCAGATATCACACTATCTTAACTGTTTCCTCAATATGTTTCAAATTACTCATAATTTTTCTGCTTCCAACATCGATAATATCAATATCAGATCATACCGATATTTCTTAGTATACTTGCATATAACACATTATGAATATGAGACATCTTTGTTAGTAGTACTAACTCATAAGTCAATGGTCCAGTTCTTAAAAACTTCATATGGATCAATACAATCCAAGCTTAGTTGTTTCTTTACCCTAACTTGAGCATATCTTACACTTAATCTAAACACACCTTAGGGAGGTGATACTCTTAGAAACATTTCATCATTTGCTTCATAGTTCACATCTCTATAGTATCAGTATACTTAACTCTTATGTCTATCTTACTGTAGTCCATGACCTTGACGTTGATTCACCTAATTCATTCATCTTTCTTAAATCACTTAATTTCTAATATTGATCAATATCACTTATCAGTAACATCTCCAATTAAATTTGGCCTTCAACTATTTTAGGCCTTATTCATCCAAATATAAAGGCGGATGACTCTTTTTGTTGTATAATGTTGCACGATATTTAATGTTATCGCTATGATAATGATTGCGATGCTTAAAGTCAAATAGAACTATACATTGATCTCATGTTCCTATGAACTCCAAAATATAAGCTTTAAACATATCTCCGACAGTTAAGACCGTCGGCAATTCAAACATTCAATTATTTAATTATACATTCTTAGCTGCTAAATGATGTTCCGACATACTCCTACTAGCATGTATAGCTTAGGTTACCATTTGTACTTTTCTGATAATCTTTTTGTTCTATCATCTTTATCAGGTACACATACTTCTTATTTCAATCACAAAGTATCATTTTTCTTATTTGAGCTCAAAATTTGTATTCATTTTTGATTTCTTCGCTCTTTATTGCACTAGATTTGATAACTTCAATATCCAAATTTGTGATACACTACCATTGAATATTCTATTCAATACATTAGATTACACACTAGCTTTACTGAGATAACACTCATTTATACAATCATGATTCTTCAGTACTTCTATCCATTTTCTCAATCTCATATTCCATTATTTCAATCTCAATAATTATCTCACACTTTAACACTCTACTTATTTATATATATCCAAATGTTTTTGTACATAAAATGTCTCCAAACTTTCAAAACAACCACTATTGTAGCAAGTTCCAATTCATATATCATATAATCAACTCATGAGGCTTAATTGTCTATATGTATACAAAATCACTTTATCTTGCTGCATTAGATTGCATCCTAATCTCTGGTGTGAAACATCAATATATATTAAACAACTTCCAAATCTAAATGATATAACTTACATCAGCGTTGCAATTCCTCAAAATTCTCTTTACTTTCATCACCTATATGATTTACGCATTCTTCCTAAAGTATTCAAACTATTCTTCTCAACCTTTTGAATACATTTAATATATCATCAAATTCTGCTTGGATTGCTTTAATCTTCAATACCATAGCACTATTGGGAGAATTTGTTAACTCGAATAAATATTGCCAAAACTCTATATGCCCATGATTAGTTCTCGTAATTCCTTAAGTAACTAATTCCTCAATGAGGTAACATTATCTCACATTATTTTCAATTTCCTAATTGACATATCTTTCTCGAATGATTTTCTCCATTCTTTAGATTTCCTCATATTTCACATTGACTTATTCTAATATTTACTCATTTATACTAGTTTTTTCACACATTTCTATTTATTTGCAAACTTAACTTCCTGTGTTGGTAACACATTCATCAAAATCTAATATATATCTCCTGTGCATATTCGTATAAAATATAATGTGGACCTAAGTTCTCCTCACATTAGCAATAGTGTTACCTCAATTTCTAAAAATCAACTCACAAATTTAGATACTTTACATCAAACAAAATACATACATTCTCAATACCATATTTTACCTCTTATGCTTGAGGCTTCACTAGGGATATAACTCCAATATTCACTTTTGATTCATTACATATTCATTTCTGATTTATTCATTCATTGATCATTCTTAAATTGAATCATCAGATCAACTTAACGTAATTCATGGAAATTCTTCTTTGGAAGAAGATTTCTTGCTCCTATCATTAATAATGTTCATGAAATCCTTATCAATCAACTATTTTCATCACTGCTTATCAACCATTCTTAGTACTTTAAGAAGATCTATTCCAACTATTCCTGATCTCTCAATAAGGGCAATTTCTATCATATGTTACATGATCATAATGTTTTATTCATCAAAACTCAATCATGTAGTAGATATGATCGTATATGCTTAGGTGTGTATCATCAAGGTCATCCCATTCTATCCTGAGATTTATTTCCGAAAATTCTCCAGTTTATAAATACTATACTAATGATACTTAATTTCAGTTACTCCTTGAATTCTTAGTTCGTACCCTTGGAGGTCAAATAAAAAATATAATCCAAGGATTGCCATATAGGATGCAACCTTGGGTCGCCTTACTTAATCGAAACCTAAACGAATGGACCTACGCTAACCTATATGTCATGAAATGCAAGTAAAATTGGTAAGGAGGGTTTTTTTAAATCTTTGGAAACCTTAACTGAATTAAATGGAATTGTAAGAAAAATGTGTAAAATGTATTTTTGGATTTTTGGGAATGGAAAACGAAAAGATAAAGACAATGATCAAATGGTGATAGTATCCTCTTAAAAATGAGCTTTGGCTATCATAATTTGAAATCAATTTTCGATAGGAGTGGAAATCACTAAGTTTCAAATGGGTAAACCTTAAAGAACTCTTTAAGTCCAAGTTCTTAATCAATAAACTCCATTTCTTAAGACCTGGTTAAATGCCCTTAGTGTGTGTAGTGGATAAGTCAATGCAACAAGTTACTTTGGGATCTCAAATTAACTCAATATCAAACACAACTATGCAAGATAAAAGATGTTCAACAAGATCACAAATAGACATATATGAGACTTCTTATATTTAAGCTCAAAGTTCTACATCAACAAATCCTAACCACACATTGAATATCCAATACTTAATTAAACTCTAATCAAGAATGTTCAACTACAAATTACAAATCCTAAACTCCTAGGAGTTCATAAATCATAGCTGAACATGGATGAAGCTACTCCCCTTTTAAGCCCATTGAACTGCAACCATTGCTACATCTTTAAGATGATAGAGGTGCCTAGCCATGCATAGCTCCAATGGACTTCACAACCGAGAAGCAATCGGAGACACCTATGGTGACAATCGACGATGGAAGTGGAAGAAAATGGTATGGATGAGAGAAGACGATGGTGTGTGTTTGAAGATGGATTTGCATGAGATGATGGAATAATAGCATGGAGGTGTCGACTCTCTCTCCTTGTTGTAAGTTAGCCTAAAATAGGTCTTTTTCATAAAAAAGGATGATGGATCGGGTGCATAGTTGGTTAAATGGTCCGGGTTTGTGCCAATTCGAAGGTTTCGCCGTGGCAAACTTTTTTTGAAAGATTTCTTCAGTCAATTTCAGCTTTTGCCACGACGAACTTTTCCTGAAAGATCTCTTCAATAGATCTTCAGATTTTTTGTCGCAACGAACTTACCTGTTGCCCTCGTTGACTTATTGACTTGTGATCTTGGTCTTCACTCCTTGGCTCTACTTCTTAAATCTCCTACAATGAAAAATAGTAGTTTATAGTATCAATTATTTTAAAAAATCAATTTAGTGTAATTATTAATTATTTATGACAATTTTACCCTCAAACTACATAAATTCACGTCAAGCACTCAAGAGTTAAATTAATAATAAAATCTGAAAATAAGAGCCAAGAAGTATAATAAAAATCAAGAAATTGTCACCAATTGATATAGGAAACTTGGGTTCAATCAAATTCCCCCACACTTAGACCTTTATACTCCTGGACAAAGTTTATAAAAGTCAAAGATATAATAATATATTGAAATTATTTTTCTAAGTCATATTTTTTGTAATCATTGAAATATTCAAGTTGAATGAAATTGCATATTATTTACACACATATGCCCAATTTTTTCATAAGCTTTTAAGGACCATAACAATTTTTCAAAATTTTTAAAACTCTTATTATTCTTTTATGTGTGTGTTATCATTGCATAGTAGGATAATTCTAGAACTTGGTTTTGTTATACATGTTGAGACCATATTTGTTAAATTAGATGTAATGATATGATAAAGGCACTTAGATTTAACAACTTGCTTTAGCCTATTTCTTTGAAAATTACCATACTAAAAAAATTTACCTTTAGGAATAACTATGTTAAGCCTTAGCCTTTTTCATTGATTTGTCCTACATATTAACCTTTATCCTATTTTACTTTGAATACCATTTCATTGTTTTGAACCTTAATGTTTATTTATTTTTTTATTTATTGAGACTTGAAATTTGTGAAAGGTCCAATATTTCTTAAATTCTGGTATTGAATGCTTATTATGAAAAAAAGAAGAAAAGAAAAGAAAAATGAAAGGAAAAAAGAAGAAAAAAGAAGAAAAAGAGAGAAATGAACAAATTTATGGTACTAATAAAGCTACATTGAAAGGACCTATGTGTGTTTTGTAACCAAGTCTTGTAATGTTTCAGTGACTAAATTGCCTTCACTTTTAACCTTTTTTGTCAACCCATTCAAACCTTACCTAAGCCCTATTACAATCAATATAAAGATCTTTTGATTTTTTATTTCTAGTTTGTATATAAGTGGTGGAGATGCAATTTTATTGTAAGGCTATGGTAAGAATTCTACTATGCATTGATTGAGATTCTTGACATTTGTCACCCTAAACACTTATGCATATTGAGTGAAATCTTAGTGAGGGTGTAAAGATGTATGCTTCTGATTTCAATGCAAGTGTTGATATAGTTATTATTAATATTACTTAGGAAGTTAATTTTATGACAACTTGATTTTGATTGCATGTTACATTGATTAAGTAGGGTATAATGATATATAGTATGAATGGACAGGTTGAGATTGATGATGAATTGATGTTGTAAAATTTGTAATTTTGATTATAGTTTGCTTGAGGACAAGCAAAAACTTAAGTGTGGGGATACTTGATAGATAGTTAACAGACTATATTTTTACCCCATATTTAATGTATTCTTGCTTGATATTATATTTTTTTTTGTATATTTGGTACTTATTATGCTTCAAGTGTGTTTAAAGGTGATAATTTCCTTCACGAACTTAAAGATAAGGAATTCAGATGAAATCACGGTGCAAAATAGAAAATTAGCAATATGGAAGGAGTGCACGACCATGCACTTTTACATGCCTATGTATTTTCGGGGTACTCGGTGAATTTTGATTATGCACATTCTGATGCACAACCTTGCATATGACCGTGCATAACCCAAAAATAGGTTTTTCATATAAATTCGACATTTTAGATCTAAGGTGAAAGTGGCATACATCATTTTGAAAGTTCCAAAGACAATTTTAGAGGCGATTTTAAGCTAGAGAAAAGGAGACGTGAAGATTTTAATGACGAATCCACCAAAATATAAGATTGGGCATCTACATCATCAAGATACTCAACAGAGAACAAGCAGGGAGATTTAAAATTATAATTATGTTATTTTCGATTCAAGTTTCTGTATATATGTATCTGATTTCATATTTGACAATATGTAACTAATTGTCTCATTAATGTCTAGGTCAGATGAACCCTATTTGGATACTTTAACATCTACTGATTATTTTTTTAATGCAATTAGTTGATTGATTGTTGCAATCCAATTATTTGTTTTTATTTATGTTCTAGTAATCAAAAATATTAGACCATAATCTGATTTCAATGTAGCGAATGAGAAATCCTAGGTTTGAATATATATACGATAATTGGAAAGAGTTGATTGCAACCCTAGAGATAGGATGACATAAATCTTCCAGATTATGGTCGAACCTAATAGAGGGAATTATAAATTGATAACGTAATCCTATAAGATTTAACCTAAGTAATTTAGGATTAGTTGTTAATAGAGTCAAGGTTAGTTACTAGAATACCTTAGGAATCTCCACAGTCCAACTAATCAACAACACAATTGCATTACAAATTATAAATCAATTTAGGGCTAGGGGGATTCAAAATCTAGATACTAATTACTCGATATCGATAATTTCCTAGTGCTTCATGAATTCTCTGTTCAATTTCGTTCCTATTTCATTTTACTTGCCTTAGTTTAAGTTTCTTTTTATTAAAAATCCAAATTCAATCCTTAGGCTGGATAATAGGGGAAGGGTAAGTGTCAGTATTCATAGTTTTCGTGAGATCGACCCAAACTTGTTGGTACTAGCTACAGCTATGATGTGCACTTGCTATTTTTACAATATTAACTAACTCAAAATAGATCAATCACTTCAACTGGTTTGATCCTATAATAGAAATTTTCAATGGACCCCTCTCCTTAAGATCACCTTCAAAATTGCCTTCAATCTATCTCTATGTTTGTTATAATCCATCTCCTTCCTTGAGTTGGACCAAATTTTACAAAGAAAGCTGAAATTACTAGGGAAATGCTATTAATTATGACAATAATTGTTGCACATGAGATAATATAAGCTCTTTTTAGCTAACAAGTAGAGCATTAAAGATGCGTCCGATGATTTTTAAGGTGCTTATTTCAATTTGTTAAAAAGACAAACTTAATCTACGTATGTATTTCTTCACTTTTGTTATTTGTTTAAAATTGATCATAACTTTATTTTGTTTATAAGGTTACTTTTGTTGTCTTACACTTACTTGATAAGATCAATTTAGAAGTGGTGTTACAAAATTGCAAAGATTTGCGATTAAAATTCCGAGTCAATATAGGAGTGCAACTAGGTATGAAAGAGATTATAGTATATTTTAATCTATTCAGTTCACAAAAAGAAACATATTGGGATCCAGAAGATTGAAATTGGTCTTTAAATGATACAACTTAAAGCTTTGTGAAATGCATATTATTATCATTATTAAATTGAATATGATTTCTTATATTTTATTAACAATTTAATTTTATTTGTTTACTATGAGTCTTAATAGAGCAAGTAGTTGTATGAATCTAATTTGCGTTGACTATATCAATTTTTTAGCTGATTGGATTTCTGAAGAACTAAGTTTTACAAATGAGAGTGACGTAGATGATAATCTTAGATCGAAAAATATTAACATGTCATATGGTATAACAAATTTGATTAATAGTGATGATGAGGCTCCGTTCAACGATGAGAATTTTTTCCTAAATGAAAATTTTGATTAGTAAGGTTTGAGTGGATATCTATTTAATGAATATCATTGGCACAAACTTTTGTTGTAATGCTTATGGATGTTTTGATATAATTATTCTTTATTATATGTTGTAAATTGTAATATTTTAAATTTTTTTGTAATATTTTTAATTTTATATTGTATGATAATTAAATGATTATATATGATATAAAACTAAAAAATATATAACAATATATTAATGTATTATTTTATAATTTTATTAAATATAAGAAATATTTTATAATTTTAAAAATTATCTTAAATATTGATCAATACAGTATTCCAAAACTGAATATAATCTGTTACAACATTTGCCCTTTTTTTAATTACATTAGGTATCCCAGCTTAGCCGGACTAATCCTAATCTCCTAAGACCCCACCCCAAGAGCCCTAGAGGGGGTA
>JANTPM010000005.1:16157486-16167684 GCA_025434745.1 Erythroxylum divaricatum
ATTACATTAGGTATCCCAGCTTAGCCGGACTAATCCTAATCTCCTAAGACCCCACCCCAAGAGCCCTAGAGGGGGTAAACCTGGAAACCACAAGATCCCTCAGGTTCCTACGTCGCCTGTATACGTCTGTGCACAAGGAGTCTTTACATACTTGATTGTTCAGCTGATGATTGATCGCTGGCCTCCCCTTTGCTCAGCATCAGGTTCCCATTAGCCCTCAGGTTCCCTAGTAGCTCCAACTCCCACATTGCCACTGAAAGCGAGACGTTCGTAATTGATCCGATCATGGAGCTGTGCCCAGGAGGCTAGAGGATCATCAATAGGAATAATGCCTATTTCTCCTCCGTTGGCGTGACTTGAACTCAAGATCTTCTGAAAGGGAGAGCCTTAAGTGAGGAGCTTTGACCACTCAGGCCACTCCTACTTGTCATTTGCCTTCTTTCTTAAAACTATGGTTGAACGTAAAACTTTGAATGAAATGAAATAAAATGAAATGATTTATAATGAAATGAAATGTAAGTGGATGTAATCTTAGAAAATTATTGTTAAGTAGGGATTGAAGGATTTATAATATAATATAGTGAAATATTGTTTGAAAGAAGAGTTTATAATGTAATATAGTAAAAAGTTATTTATCATTTTACATTCTATCCTAAACTACCTGAATAAGAGGTTTCTTATTTTTATTGTGAAGGATGAAATGAGATATAATATGAAACTCTTCTCAATCATACGAAGCTATCCCATTTCATTCAATTATAAACTGTCGTCTCAAAATTATGGAATAATATTATATTTTATTTTATTTCATTAATAAACTACCCTAATTAATTGGGGAAATCTCTATTCTATTTTATTAATAAATTAACCTAATTAATTGGGGGAAATCTTATACTTTATAACGAGATGAAGAATTACGTTCCTATTTCTTACCCTAAAAACTTAAAGCGAAGGAAGAAAGAGGACACGTACCAAAGACACGTTTCTCTTTTGCGCCTTGGTAGGGATGGCAACGGGGCGGGTATAGGGCGGGTATGCCATTCCTCGTACCCGCCCCATGAGCTCGTCCCCACTCTCATACCCGCCCCCATCCCCGTCGGAGATTTTTGGCACCCCCCATATCCGTACCCGTTGGGAGTTTGACCCCCATCGGGTATCCATTTACCCGCCTCTTTTTTTTTAAAGATAAGCTTATTTAATATGAATGGACTATTTGTTTTTCTTTTAAATTTTCATGCTACATTCATACATACATACTGAATTTAAATAAGCTTATCTTTATTTAATTGCTGGGTTTGTATGTATATATATATAATGGCAAAATTGTAATTACTATATAACAGGTAAATGGGTATGGGAGTGGTATCCACATATCCGCCCCGATACCTGACGAGTATTTTTTCTAACCCCCCATACCCACCCTACGGGTAAAAATTTGCTCCTCATACTCGCCTCTATTCAGATAATTTTATCGGATATCCATCAGGTTCGGGTACAATTACCATCCTTACGCCCTGGCAAACCAAAGCTAACGTTACACCCTCCAAATCTCCACCCTGACAGCTAACGATGCAGTTGCTAACTGCAGTTTGAAATATACCAAAAGATCGACACGTGTTCTAGCGTAGATCTAACTCTTTGCCACTCCCGCCATTCTCTCCCCCCCTCACGTATCTCTCTCTCTCAAGCATTTTCTTTTGGTTGCACTTTGTCAATATCTAAACCAACGCTTTATTAATTCAATCATGATCCACCATGGGTTTTGTTTGAAGCTCGATCCTTGCTTTGTTTTAGTGGGTAAGTTCCTTGCTTTCTCGTCATTTCTATTATTAGTGTCCATATGAATGTATTTTTCATTTGCAGCAAGGTTGATTCTTTCTCAAGGAAGTTGGAGGGATTTGGTATATCTTTATTCTCTTGGTGCTTTTTGGATTTGGTTGTATAGAGATGTCTAGAAATTTTGATACTGTAAGGAAAACTCCACCTGGGATTTTGATTATAAGAAGCATAAGAGGCAGAGATTGGAGCCTGAGCACGTATAGGTATATGGTTTTGTTAATTACCTTTGTAGCGTATACTTGTTATCATGCATCCAGGAAACCTAGTAGCATAATCAAGAGTGTGTTGGATCCTGAGCCTAAACATTTGCACAAGTATCCATGGCCACTTGGCAACGTTTTCATTAATGACGAATTCAGGTATAGAAACAAGGATAGGGTCACACATCAAGGTTGGTATCCGTTTAATGGGAAAGATGGGACTTCCAAATTGGGTGAGATTGATGTGGCTTTTCTTGCATGTTACTCTATGGGTATGTATGTTGCTGGGCATTTGGGTGACACATTGGACTTGAGGTTGTTTTTGACGTTTGGAATGATTGGAAGCGGCATTTTTGTGGGGTTATTTGGGATCGGGTACTTTTGGAACGTTCATGCATTTTGGTACTTTTTGGTCATGCAAATGATTGCTGGGTTATTTCAAGCCACGGGTTGGCCTTCTGTTGTAGCTGTGATTGGGAATTGGTTTGGGAAAAGAAAGAGGGGGTTAATAATGGGAATTTGGAATGCACATACTTCAGTTGGGAATATCAGTGGATCTCTTCTTGCTGCTAGTGTTTTAGACTGTGGTTGGGGATGGTCTTTTATAGTTCCAGGTGCTTTTATTGCGATGGGAGGCATATTGGTTTTCTTGTTCTTGCCTGCTTATCCTGAAGACATTGGATTCCCTTGCCCAAATGACTCTGCAGGTGGTGATGTAGAAACTCAAGCTCCAAAAGGAAGCATTGCTGAAGATGATAAGGTTGCTGTTGTTCCGAATGGATCAGGACTTAGGACAAGTGTTGGGCTTCATGAAGCTTGCTTAATACCTGGAGTGATACCATTTGCCTTGTGCCTATTCTTCTCCAAACTTGTAGCTTATACGTTCCTATATTGGCTGCCATTTTATCTTAGCCAGACAGGTAATTTCTCTTTGAGTTAACTCGTTGCAATTTAGATTGCTGCTCTAAATTTATCTTCTCGTCAAGTGTCTTCTGATTTTAGTTGTGTTGTGCTTAGGAGTGAGAAGAAATTGCTATGATTAATTCTCACAATTAATAAACATGTAGTGTTGGTTCAAATAATTTAAAGTTGGACTTTATGTGATTTTATGTTGGTCAGGCTTGTGACTTTATGTTGGAGGCTGTAGTTTGTTAAAATTGTTTTAACCTTTGATTTCCATGACTATGGTTGTCTTATTAGACAATACTACTTTTAAAGCAACTTGTACTGGAAACCTGAGTTCTTTGGTTTGAAGTAATTCAATTATTGAATAAATATTTCTGTGATCAGATGAATACATCTGATGTGTTCCCATCCTTGACTACCACCATTGAAAGTGGACACAAAGTGTTAAGCAGAGCTTTTTTTTTTCTTGTGCTCATTTTTCTTCTTTAGGGAATGGGATTCATGTAAGGGTTGTAAACTAACTCACAGTTCCATCAGAACAAAATGATTTAATGTACTCGTTGCTACTTCTGCATGAATGCATTTCAAAACCGTGTAAAATTCTGAACTATAAGTACCATCTGAAAGGTTATTTGTTGCAAATACTGTTCAGTTGAGAGCATGTGAAGCTAGATTGTTAATCATACATTATGTTTGATTTCACACTAAAAGATGTTTTTCTCTTTCAGAAATTGGAGGAGAGTATATGTCTGTGAAGTCAGCTGGAAACCTGTCTACTCTGTTTGATGTTGGGGGTATTTTTGGTGGAATTATTGCTGGATATGTATCTGATAGAAGTCGATCTCGGGCCACTACAGCTGCCAGTTTCATGTATGCTGCAATTCCTTCAATGCTTTTGTATCGTGCTTATGGGGGTGTCTCAAAGAAACTGAACATTCTGCTGATGATGATTGCGGGGTTATTTGTTAACGGACCCTATGCACTTATCACAACTGCAGTTTCTGCAGATCTAGGCACCCACAGTTCTCTTAGGGGAAATTCTCGAGCCCTTGCAACAGTGACTGCCATTATTGATGGCACTGGTTCAATTGGTGCAGCCCTTGGTCCTCTTCTCACTGGGTTTCTTTCAACAAAGGGATGGGACTCTGTTTTTCTGATGCTGATGATTTGTGCTCTTATTGCGGGACTCCTTTTGTCACGCCTGGTGAAGGCTGAAATTGCAGAGAAGATCAATAAACGGATGCCTTCATCTAGTGAACAGCACAGTCATAAAGGTAACGCCATGAACTGCCCTGTTACTTATTACATTCTCTTTCACACTTAACTACTAATTTAAATGTATTTGAACATTTGAAGTAAAAGTTTATTTAAGAAATATTTTAATACTCATTCACACTTAAACAACCAATTTAAATGTATTTGAACATTTGAAATAAAAGTTTATTTAAGAAATATCTTTTAGGGTAGAATGAGTGGCCAAAGCTTAAAAAGTAGGGGAAATATGTGCACAAATGATAACTTGATTATAGTAAAAATTGCCTTACAAATACAAGGAATTCGTAACTTATGACTAGGGACCTATTAAAATTGGTTTCTTCTGTTAATGGAACTAAATTTAGTAGAAGGAAGGAAAATAATTGATTATGCTTGTAAATTGAAGACCGCTATCTTGACCGTCTCCTATATGGATTTTAGCTTTTCTTCTCATGATGAAGTTCCTGGCTTATAACAACAAACTTCAGTTTCTCTGTTCTTTTGATAATCTCTTGGTCCTCAAGACGGAAACAATCTTCCAATGCCAAAAGAGAACTATGCAAGTCATTGAACTACTGTTGATTTTATTTTCTTCCCTTTGGCACCTCATTTCTTTAACCACTCCAAATGAACCATCATATGAAATGCTCTGGCATCTCTTCTTTCGTTTTTCATTGTGAATGAAAGATGAGTTGACAATGTAGATCAATTTGTTGTAGTTAGTTGCATGTTATTGACCATGAAACATTGCATGCCTACCCTACAATCACAAGACAAATAAGAATCTTAGAATAAGAAGTTTCCATGTGTTTTGCTCTCTGGTAGCTTCTTTTGATAATTTTTTTTGCTTTCGATCTAATGGACTTTCACAACCCTGTTAAAATTGTTTTTTAATTGGTCACTTGCCTGTTTTGTTTATAGCTGAGTGATTTTCTAGTTTTTCGATTGTTAGCTTCTTCTTTTGTTTATATGATTTTATGATCCTTGATCAACCTCATTAATCACTTTTCCTTTTTGTAGCTACTGCATCCCAGCCTCTTCTAAGCAATCAACGGTGAAAATGATGCTATTAGAACCAAAGTCTAAGGGATCAGCTCATTAAACTAGTTCAGTGATGGTTTAAATAATTGTCACAAAAATTTTGTGTCCCTGTATAAGTTATTATCACATATTACACAATTCCTGTATAAGTCATTATCACATACTATCACATATTCCACAATCTTGTTATATCTATATACCAATGAACACTTGCAGAGTTGTCAATACTTTGTTTTAGAGGACTCTCGATTTTGATAAATCCATTTGGAGGAAGCCAGTTTAGGTGGTCGAGTGGCACCATTGTTATGGATGAACTCTATACTTTTGTGTCTTCTAAAACTGGGTTTACTTCTTGTTGTTAAGTTGGTTGTTGCTACAACATCATTGTTATTATTCTATTTTGTGAGAGTTTATAGGGTCCTCACACAAATGAGGGTATTGCGGGGAAAACAGAAACGTGGAACGCATTAATGAATGGAAAACACAGAAAAATTTGATAGTTGTATTGATAATGACATCGTCTCTAAGAAAGAGAAGGACCTAGATTAAGGATACAGTCCCAAATTTCCCCTACCATATAAACCCTTGAGATAGTAAGCTTCTTATAACAACTTGATGGAACCTAATAGACTTGACAAATGACGCTCTTACAATTGGTAGCCATGCTAACGGTAAGTGAAGAAAATAAAAAATAAATAGTAAGCAAGTGTATGTGAATTAAAAATGACTACAAAACACACTTTGTGTAGATTTTAATAGAAGATTGTGTTTGGAAACTTCTATAATAACATCTCGCCCCTTGGACCATTCTTGTCCACAAGGACAATTTGTAGTGTCAATGGTAGCCATAAAACTTGAAAACTACGTAGCAAACTTATGGTATTCAACCCATAAAGTATCCTCCTGAGAAGCATAAGCCCACTTAACCAATACCTTTATGACAACATGTCTCCTTTTTTTTTACCATCTTATTGGCTAACATGGTCGCATGTAGGGGTGCTACTTTATGTTTATCCATGATAGGCAAAATAAAAGATGGCAGTTTGGTGCCATGGTGCCGTTTAAGGAGCGACATATGAAAAACATAGTGCATTTTGGATCTAGGAGGTAACGCTAGCTTGTACATGACGTCTTCAATCCTTTCAATTACTTTAAAAGGGTCGTAGTAATTGGGAGACAATTTTTGAAATACTCAATTAGGTATGGTTCATTGGTGATAAGGTTGTATCTTTAGGTATACATAGTCCTTAAATTGAGAAGTGCGTTCCACTTGTTTTGTATTTGCTGGTTTCTTCAAATGAACTTGAGCATTGACTAAGTTTCTCTTTAATATGGATGAGATTTGCTTGTGTTTGAAGTTCTCTGTCCACCAAGTCTACAATAGAGCTTCCTGCCAAGTAGGTATCACCCTGATAGGAGAGCCATACAAAGCCAGGAATGGTGTCATCCAAATGGCTGAGTGCCAACTATCCCACTTCCTAAGGGTCTCCCCTATTGCACATCATAAAAAAACACTCTAAGATTTTGTTAACAACCATTATTTGGCCATCCGTTTGCAGATGGTAAGTAGTGGATTTAAGGAGTTTAACACCTCGTACTGAGAATAACTCATCCTTGAATAAGATCATGAAGATCGGGTCACAATAAGATATGATAGTTTTGGGCTAACCATAAAGATGGACAAATACATCCATGAATTTCTTAGTAACCAAAGTCATTGTGATTGGTCCCTTAAAAGAAATAAAGTGAGCATATTTTGTGAACTGATCGATCATAACTAGAACAGTGCTCTTTCCATTAGAACGAGGTAACCTCACAACAAAATCAAGTGAAATGTCCTGCCATGCACCTTGTGGAATAGATAATGGTTGTAGGGTTCCAATATATTTGGTTAATTCTAGTTTATTATGCTAAAAATTGACTTATGACTTCACATAAACCTTAACATCTTTTTCCATTCCCTTCCAATAAAATGATTCCCATAGCCTCTGATAAGTAGTATCATGCTCTGAATGCCCTCCTTAAGGTGAACTATGGTATACATCCAACATTTGCTACTTAAGCATTTTGTCATCACCAATCACAAGTTTGCCTTTGCGTATGAGTATATTGTTATCCCATAAGTACTTACATAAGTCATGAGGATTGGCTTGTAATCATTGGATAACATATTGTAGCTCAAGGTCTTGTTACCAGTTAGCCTTCACGTGATATAAGAAGGTGAGTTGGCCATCGATAATGCAAAAAGTGAGGATGGAGTAGCTTTGCGATATACGACATTAACCTTTTATTTTCAAATCCCTTATTATATTAAATAATGAATTAGTAGCTCATTAATTTTCTCAATCCCTAGTGTTGCATTTTGGTAGTTGTAGGTTGCTCTAAAAAGTATCTAAAAGACTTTTAGTCTGTGAAAATTATGAATTCGCGTCGTATTAAATAAGAGCTCCATCATTTTATAACACACACCAAGGTAAGTAATTCCTTTTCATAAATAGATAGTGCATGACAATGTGATCCTATAGTTTTGCTGTAATATACATTCAGATGATGATCTTGAATAAGCATAACAAGAATACTTGAGAGTAAGGCATCCACCTTCAACACGAATACCTTGTCAAAATTGAGTTAACGAAGCACATAATCTTAAATCAATGCTAGCTTGAGAATTTTGAAGGCTATTTAGGTAATGACATCCCATTGAAAAGCATCTTTCTTTAATAATTAAGTGAGTGGAGCTTCTATTTTGCAAAATTATTAATAAACATACAGTAGTATCCTGTAAGGCTAAGGAACCCACAAAGCTACTTCACATATGTGGAATTGGCCTATTAAGGACATCATTAACTTTCTTTCTATCCATCAACACACCATATTTAGAAATAATGTGGCCTAAGTACATATGGTCCTTGCCAAAGCTACATTTTTCTTTATTGAAAAGAATTATGTGTTGCTGCAACTTGTGAAAAACATTATATAAGTGTTGTAAATGACTTTTCCATGTCTTAGAAAACTAAAATATCATCAAAAAATATTAACACATACTATCACAAAAAGGTATAAATATAGAGTTCATTATTGCCTAGAATGTTGTGGGTGCATTGGTCAGACCAAATGACATCATAATCCACTCATAATGACCCAAATGTGTCTTAAATTCAGTTTTTGTGATGTTCTCATAAACTATCCAAATTTGATGATATCCTGGTTTAAGATCCATCCTAGAAAAGAACGTTTACTTATGTAGCTCATTAAGTAGTTCTTCAATCAATGACATGAGAAATTTATCTTTGATAGTAATTGCATTGAGTTTGTGATAATCAACACAAAATCTGTATGTGCCATTTTTCTTTTTGATAAGCACAATGGGAGCTACAAAGTGATTAGTTCTTTCTTGGATTAATATAGCTTAAATGTTAGACCCTGATTTTTTTTTCAATTTTTAGTGATTTGTTTATTTAGCTTTTGGTTTATTATTCAATTGTTTGATTATTTTTGACTTCGTCATTAATTTTAGTGGCATGAATAGAAATTAGAAATTTATGGAAGGAATAGAATTAAGTTAGAAATAATATGGAAAGGTTAGAAGTAAATTAGCTTAAAGGAGTTAGTAGATGGATTAAATGAAAAAGGGACAAAATGGGAAGGACAAGGTAAATGAAGGGTAAAATTGGGAAAAGACCATTAAAAATGGTTTTGTATTAGAAGAAGAGAGAAATGTCGTGAGAACCAAAGAGAAAGAAGAGAAAAACAAAACTAGGAGAGAAGAAGAGAAGTTTTGATGAAAAAGAAGAGAAGAGAAATCAAGTTTGTTAACGTAGGTTAAGCATCTTTTCTTCTTGCTTTATTAAAGGAATGGGTTATGTTGAGGATGAAGGAGTTAGGGAGCAAGGAGGTTCTTGTGGAAAGAGATGGATTAGGAAAACCCAATTGACTTTAGGGTTTCTAAACTAGATCTTAAGTTTTTTTAACCTAGATGGACTGTAGGTAGGTTATATTTGAGTTTCATTTGTGTTTATTGTGATTCTATGATTTTTATGAAGTTTATAAATTTTATTGGAATGTTAGTTTTGAATGGAACCTTGGTTGTTTTAGGAAACCAAAGGAATCCTATCCAAAAGCAAGGGGGAAGGCAAGCTTCATTTGGATTTCCGCAAGCCAATTAGGTGGGTAATGTATTTATAGTTATTGTGAAATTGAGCAAATTCTTGCCTATGTGTCTGTATGTGATTTGCTTAAAATTGAATTAATTGTGAATACTTGGAAATACATGATGCATTGTGATTATGTTATATTTTGAAAAAGGGTATAACATTTGGAATTAGATGAAAAGAAGAAAAGCATGAAAATATGAGAATATGATGAAATGAAAGGAGCATGAGAGTGTGAAATTGAGATTGACTTAATTGAGCATAAATTTGATTGTGTTTGGGTGTGAGAGGAATCGTTTCGTAGTCATGTGCACGACGACTTAAAGCCTTCTCCCGGCTGCCCACTTATGGCACACGAAATGTGAAAAGTGGATTCGTTTTGTTCACGGAGTAAACTTCGGTTTCTCTGTTTTGTTCACAAAACTCTCGAGCCATTTGTTATGCATTGTATTTTTAGATGTTCAAGTATGGTGCATAATTGAGTGTTATGTTTAATGGTTGAAGTTTATGTTGTGTGTTAAGTTTGAGTTAAAATTGATCAAATGCTTAATTTGCTTGAATAAAGTGAGAATGTTAGAATTGCTAGATATACGTATACATATGCTTGAATATGTGGCCAATTGCCAATGACTATATATATATTAGCCACTGAGCTGTGTAGCTCACCCCCATTTTTCCCTCCTCAGGTGCAGATCGAGAAGATAAGTGATCGTTGCAAGACATTTGGGCAAATTCCAAGATAGTAGCTTTTGTAACTAAGTTAGTTTGATCACTTTTAGGATAGCTTCATAAGCATGTAAACATCGA
>JANTPM010000005.1:16204168-16214731 GCA_025434745.1 Erythroxylum divaricatum
CAAATTAAGCCGTGGGTGTGACCTCGATCGATCGGCCCGTCACATTGGACTCAGGCCCGATATTGCCGACCCAACCAGTTTTCTAACCAAATCGTTTTAAAAGGCTAAACATTTTGTGAACATACAATAGACGCATCATAAAAGACTAGCCATTTGGTGACATTTTTCCTAAATTGTCACCAAAGTCTAAGGCTTTGGCGATGATTTATAGAATTGCCAGCAAATCTTATCGTATATATATACATATATTTAACAAATTTTATGTAATATAGAAACTCTATAAAATGGTATACAATTTATATATAATAAATAGAGTTTTGGGACACCACTTTCTTAAATCATATATTTTAAAACAGAAAAATAAAAAGTATAAATCTATGTAATATTAGTTAATTTTGAGTTTATAGTTTTATAAATTATTGAAATGATATCGTTATTAGTTAAATTTATTTTTAGACTTACAGTTATTGTCAATAATATTAAATTTGATTTTTATAAAATTGATATTAATATTTAATATTGATTTCCTTTTTTTACTATATTGTAATTATTTTAAAAATATATTGTAATTAATATAATTATATATGGTAATTAATATAATGAAATATGAATGTATAGATAATAATTGTAATTAATATAATAGTCGTATAAATGTTTCCTCTTTTGCCGATGGTTTTAAAAATTGTCACAAAAGGTTGACCTTTCTTGATAATTTTTGTATTTTCCACCAAAGGTGAGGCCAAAACCACATCGTTTTAACAAATTGAAAACCTAATTACCTAAAGATAGGATGGAATCGTCGTTTTCATCCTGTCTTCCTCTTCCTAGCTGTTATTAAGTTTTTAGCAGCCACACTGTCTGAGTTCCCAACTTGGTCTTCATCTCCGGTATACGTCTTCATCTTCATCGCCAGTGTGCACCTTTGCTTCATCTCCACACGAGGTATTGGTTTTTCTAGGTAATTCATTTTCACAATACCTATACATAGTGTGTTAGACTTCATCTAAGTGTAAACCTTGGTTGTCTCTACATGCTTATCTATTTTTCATTTAATTTTCATCAAGCTATCTCAGTTAATAGACAAAATTAACATTCCTAGAATACTGGAACAAACTTTTTGAATTAAATAAATGAAAACAAAAGTATATATCGATAGCGATATAGGGATCAAGGCAATTTGATGTTGAAAATTTGTGGGCAAGTGGAATATTTACGTGGATTATTCTAGATTTGCACGATCATTTCCTCACTGTTGCTTCTTATTTCCAATGTTTATATTATTTTTATAAGTTCAGGTTTAAGATATTCTCTCTAGCCGATGCTTCTAGTTAGAAATAAGGCATTATATTTATACCTAAGTTCAAAATTAATACATTGATTGATCACAACCACAAAGATAAGTAGTGACTTTTTACCTTGATTGATAAGCATCTTTGTATTAGATTTGATGATAGAAGACCTAAAAATGTATGGTTTATGTTGTATAATTTGGTAGTGTATTTATGTAGGCTATATTTAGAATAGACAATGTTTAAAAGTATTGATTATATGTGTAATAGAAACTTTCTTTTTGTATGTGAGTAGGTTATAAATTAAACTTCAACTACTTATACTGTCTTATTGATATCCATTAATAATCTTATAAGTGTGTCAGATGTGAAAAGAACATTCAAATAAGAAACCTTGTCTTCTTAAAGATGTCAAATCACTTATCAATATGTGGCATGTGCTCTAAGTTTTATTAATTTTTAAGGGTAATTGGCAAACTTAGAATGTTCTTATGTAGGGGATGCTTAGTTGGCTAAAAAATTAAGTTTTAATGGTCCTTTCTTCCTCTGTGAATATTTTGTTAATTGCATATAACTTCATACAATTTTTTGTTTCCTTGTTTAATTGTACACTCTTCTTCTATATTGATTATATCTATAATCTGTGTTTGTTTCTATTTCCTTTTCAGAATAAAACTATTAACATTAAATCATCACAAAATATCAATGTGTCAAATATTTTTTGACAGTGAAAATGAGCTCTGATGGGAAGTATCTAGCAAAATTCTCCCCACTAACAACAAATCAATGCACGCAAATCTGCTCACCAAAATCTAATCACCACTTGCCTTCAATGACTTATCTTCTTCTTTAAGTTCTTTGGTATCATTCGAGTTAGCTCTTTTTTTATTATCTGTATCTCATTTTCTATTAAAAAGCTATTAAATAAATGTGTAATTGTATATACTATGTGCTGTGTAAAGCTTGCTCAAATCTTGAAGAGAGCATAGATGAAAATAAAGGTGGTTGCAATGTCCCAATGATCCGTATAGAATTAGGCAAATCGGTAGTTTTGAAATAGTCATCAATTGTGAAAACTATGCCTGTTCGTTTTGTTAATGATGGAGTCATTCAATCATGCATGCATGTGTTTGAATTTGGATTCCTTATATCATTTGATTTAGCTTTTTTAAGTTTTTAGGATTTAATTTTGAAAATGATTGTTAAGAAACTAAGGTGATTGTTTTATACTATTTGTTCCTTAAGTGAAACACATGGTACATGCGGCTCATATAATTCACTATTTTATATTTCAATTGAGAAATTGCTTAATGTATCTTTTACTAGTTTAGTTAAAGCGAAGAAGTTGTTAGAAGAAGATGTTAATAAACAAATTGTTGGGGAAAGATCTTTGTCTGTTTCAATTGATGACTTCAAATGTACAAGGAGTCTTTTTGAAAATCCATACATCGAGAATTCCTTTGCCTTATCTACGGACACATTACTTGGAATATAGAAAATAATCATATCTTTTTTCTGTCAATAGGATAGACATGAAATTCATTATCTTTTTCTCTTTATTTATTTATTTATAAGAATAGTTAAAGTTGTCATTAAAATCTTGTATTACTTACCATATCTCATTATATTATATTATTTACCATATATTATTATTTATTGTTTTCTTAAGAATCATATATCATTATATTAAAAACTTCATGTTAAAATAATTTGAAAATTTTGTGACACTATATAAAATTGTCGAATCATATAATTTAAAAGAGAAAAATAAAAAGTATAAATACATGTAATATTAATTAATTTTGTCTTTGTAATTTAATAAAAATTGAAATGATTTGACATTGTTGTTAGTTAAATTTATTTTTAGAATTAGAATCATTGTCAATAATATTAAATTTTTTATTTTATCAATATGATATTCAATAACAAAATAATAAAGTCAAAATTAATAAATTTATAATTATAAATAAGATTGATAATTTTATTATTTAAGCATTTGACAAAGAATTTTATATTCGTCTTTATTGAGTTGTCGCCAAACGGCGACGATTTTAAAAAATGCCAAGGATTAAAGCATTGATGTTGATTATAAAAAATAGTCGCCGAATGGTTACCTTGTTGCGGTGAGCAAAATTTAAACTTGGAATGGTGAGCTTGATTTAAGTCAATTTTTATTCAACTATAGATTTCAACGAAATGACGCAACTTCTATCCTATACTCTGGTAATTTTGTGGGCCCTGATGATTATGTCATTTAAATTGTTTAACAATTAATCTATAATAACTTTAAATATTTTTTTTACTGAGATCGTTATTAGTTAACAGATATTAACTGATCTTCTATCTAATTTCCTTCACCAACAAATGTTTCAATAACATATTACCTTTTCTACATAGATTATGGTTAAAAAAAAAAAACATAATATATTTTGCAGTACAAAACTGTTTTAGGAGAATGATATTATAATTAATGTTAATATTTCATAAAGACGAGAGGAAGAACATTACAGCAGCGAGTAAAAGTTGTTTTTTTTTTTTATAGTCATAAAATTATAGGTTTGAATATAGAAATAACTTTTTTTGTAAAAATTACAAAGGGAAGGTGTATATTAATATCCCTCCCTCCATCCTCACAAGAATTTTCATTATATAAAGAAAATTTAATTTTACACAAATAATGTATTTAATTATTTATAATCATATTTAAGGATAACTAACAGTTTTTAATTTATTGGGAAAATATTTCAAATCTTGTTTTAACCTCAAACAGCCATGATTATAAAATTCGTAGCTCAATACTTAAACAATAAAATTATCTATCTTATTTATAATTACAAATTTATAAATGGGATTTTCATTAGATAAAGAAAGTTTAATTTTACACAAATAATATATTTAATTATTTATAATAATATTCATTGATAACTTCCACTTTTTAATTTATTGGAAAAATATTTCAAATCTTGTTTTTTTTCATCCACTAAAGAACCTCAAGCCCCAAGGTCCCCCGCAGCAATTATTTCGATTACATAGTTGTATGAAACTTCCGTGCCCTCACTTGTCTGCGTGTTTCACGTATCTGATTCCTCAAATATGATCGCATACTGTCCTGTTCTTCCCTGTATATATCAGCCATAGTACCCATCTTCTTACACCTCACAAAACACACACACCCATTTCTGGCTCTCCACTTGTTTTGTTAAACCCTCTCACAGACAAATCCTACACACAGTCGTGAGTAGTCATGCCTGTTTTAGGTACCATGCTTACGTCAGCCATGCTGCTATTCTCTCTTGTACTGTCCTGCACTGCCCAAGGATTAACGTCCATCGCCATGCCACCCACAAGCCTCGCATTGACACCGACCACTGCTGCAATGCCGCCGACCAGCTACACTCCGACTCCCCATTCTATGACACCTGCACCTTTCTCAACTCCAACTCCCCCTTCCATGACACCTCCACCTTTCTCAACTCCAACTCCACCTTCCATGACACCTCCACCTGTCTCCTCCCCTCCGCCTTCCAGTTCAACACCACCTCCTCCTGCTTCACCAATCTCCTCCCCTCCGCCGCAGACAACTCCTCCATCAGCCGTCTCACCTCCACCAGCGACAACGACGACTCCACCACCAATGGCTCCGGCGTCTCTTCCGACAGAAGTGCCGTCTACCCCTCAGCCGATGGGGTCAGCAGCATCTCCTATGGGAATGGAGCCAGCAGCACAAGCTACACCTGCTTCAGGAGCTTTTGTTCTTGGAAGTAGCATGCCCTTGTTAGCATTGCTTGGAGGAATTGCATTACTGTTTGTTTAAGCTTGCTGGTGACCGCAGGCTGCGAGGCTAGGATCATTTTGATATTAGCCTTACTCGGATGTAGATTGTGATAAACCCTCATTTGTGTATTCTTTTGTTATACTATCTTTTTTTTCTGTTTTTTGTTTCCTTGTTAACTATTGTTGGAGCAGCATTTTGTGACTTGTGAGGGGAGAGTCACGAGAGAGGTCGTTTATGTAGATTTATTTATGCGACAGCTCTTTAGATTAATAAACGAGTGGGAGAGAGATTTGTCATTCTTGAAAGTGCTTTCAGTGTTATTTCACTTTTACTTCACTTAATTAACAAATTAAAGAGCTCATCTTTCAACGAAACGGCCGGTAGAGTAATTGAAGAAGTTACACCTCAATATGGCAAGATTTAGTTCCCAGCCAAATGGAACCAACCCAACCACTTAATGGCTGTGGAGATCAATTTTACACTACTTCACTACATGCAACTTTTAAGATTCACATACCGATGTGAAAAAGGAGGCAATAGGCCAAGCTTACTTTAAAATCACTACTAGCAAGACCCATTAGGTTAAAGCATGTGAGAAAGGTGGGTGGGGGTAGATGGAGGCTAGAGATTAGGACAAGGAGTCCCACTGGTGGTGGGCATGGGAATAGTAGAGGAAAAGGATTTAAGAGGTAGCTGACAATGTTAAAATTATGAGGTGGTGAATGGTGATAGCTTTTGGAAGCGGGGAGCTGTCCTCCTCCTTTAATGAGTGTAAATGAAAGATAAAGAGTACTTTCAGTCGCAAAGAGATGTTGGTGAAAGGAGACTATAGGTGGTGGAAGCATAACTGTGCAAAGTTGAAGTGTGGTGAGGTGGTGGGGCTATATTAGACAAATGTACAGCTTAAGTAGTGAATTAATGTGCACATGCTCTGGTAGCCCACCACGGAGTGGAGATATTTACGGTCTAAGCTTTGTCTTAACCTCAAATGTTATAAATACACAAATACAGACACAAAATTAAAAAAAAAAAGAAAATAGGAAGTGAGAACATTTTGTTATCGCTATTATTGCCATTCAAAATAATTAAACGTAAGTTTTTCAACGTAGAAAATTGGGGAAAATAGTTGCAATATAGAAAAGAAAAAAGTTATTATATGACCATCATAGGTATATAAACTAAATTATCATTATATATTAATAAAATATTTTCATAAATTATCATTATATATTAACAATAAGTTATTATCTGTCTAACTATGTTAAGTTGCATGGCTACTCCCATATACCCATCAGGGGCTGGGAAAAACGTTTGATATTTTGAGTTTTGAAGGCTCTTATTATAATATTGTATTCCTTCTTTTCACCAAATCATTGCCAATGTTATTATTCGAACCTATTAATGTAATTACTTCTTACTAACCTTTCATGATCTTCTCCTAAAGAAATAGGAACGCATTCATTTTTTTTGCAATGGAATTGTAGTTATCTCATCCCAAAGATGAGAGGGGCCAGGCCGGTTCATTGCTAAAGTAATATATATAGAAAAGCGAAAAGGCATTGGATTCCATCGAAAATGAAAGGTAATAATAACAAAGAATCGCAGGAAAGAACTTTTAGTCTTCTCAGCCTTTTGTGGTTTGTTTTTCTCCACAAAAGGACATTTCCTATAGCAAAGTGGAAACAATATACACGTAGATAACAAATATTCGCTATGTTGAACATTACAAGCAAAATTCAATTCACATTATAAGAACTTTCTATTTAGTGATAGAGAAGAAAATTAGTAACAATAACAAGCATATAGTCAGGCTACTTGATAAAGTCTATCATATCCAGTCATAATTGTGCTCATAAATCTTCTTTTTATTTAGGTTGCAATAGTAAGAAATTTGAATTCTTCTTCTGACTCGAGCCATAAATGTCCAAGGAATCTATTAATCCTGCGAAATTAAACCATCATCTACGTATTGGAAGAATATCGAGCGTGAACACTATAACTCTTAAGTTAGTTACGTATCTTCATATATAGGGTATGCTTAAGAATGGATAAATTATATTTTAATTTGAAACTTTCAATTTTATAATAATATTTAAAATTATAAATTATATAAATAACAAATACACAAATTGGATTGCAAATATAGTCTATTGTTCACTTTACCGTTGACGTTACTTACGCGAAGTGCCACATAATTTATCCAACGCTGACATGTAATATAAATTAATTGAAAATGATTTGATTTTCGATTAAATACAACTAGATTAGTTGGAGCAACAAGTTTCAAGAACAGTCGGAACATTTCATTTTAAAGTAGAGGAGTCATTTTCTTTTCTCCAGTAGTGTTAGATCAATTATGTTTTAATCAATAGGGTTAAATTTCACTTAAAAAAACAAGACATTTTGCGACGTATTTAAAACATTATAGAATATTCAAAAATATCATAAAAAACGTACAGAATGTGGCGTAGATAAAAGATTTCCGCGACGTTTTATATAAAACGTCGCAGAATGAGTCACGGAAAACACTGACATTCTGCGATGTTTATAAAAACGTTACTGAAAGTTTGGACAATCTGCGAAGTTTTTAAAACGTCGCAGAATCTCTAATATTCTGCGTCCACGATGTTTTTTGGAAACGTCACAGAATGTCCTCCGCGATGTTTTTATTATTATTTGAATTATTTTTTCTTTTTTCCTTTTTTAAAAAATCATATTAATTTAATAATTTTTGATTTTAATAAATATTTTTTAAAATACAAATTTTTAATCTTTTTTATTAATAACTATTCAATATTATTTATGAATTTTATTTATTTAATAATTCTTCCATTTGTTTAGTATGTCATTAATTTTAATAAAATGATCTTCGTAAAAGTTGTAGCTTTTCTTAATAGCTTTCTATCGCTATAAAGTATGATATTTTTTGACATTGGAGTTGAAAGTTATGATTAATTGAAATTTGAATTTACTTAGGTGATTTTTTTTAACAAGGCAGCCACAAATATGTTGACATTTGACCTAATTAGAGGTAAATTTTGCTTTTCATTTCTTCATAAAAGTTGTAGTTTTTCTTGATAGCTATAGCCACAAATTAATTCTTTTTTGGTTAAAAGCGATTCTATACGAATAGGACAAGCTATACCCATGCTTAATCATCAGTGAACGAAAAGATTCCAAAGTAATTTTACACAATCTTCAAAATGTAACAAAGGGATATAACAGAAAGTCCCAAGAAACAAGAAGTGTCAATAATCAATGTCCAAACCCATACATTCGTTTCATCATTAGTCTATGAGAACGGAAAAATGAAATTACACACTGCTTATGTGCCAACACGCTTTGAATTAACTTGCAAATCTCCTATTAATTCATTAATTAGGGACTGATAATTATGTTGAACTCGGGAGAATTAGGAACCGCAATCGCTAAAACAAGTCCGTCTTTAATGGAACCAATCCAATACGAAACACAAGCAGGTTTGTTCTCTTCATGGAAAGCTACCCCGTTGATGCCAAGAACATCCCAACTTGAAGAAACCAATTTAGGTCCGAGTTTGGAAGGGAGCATTTCAAGGTCATGTTTCTTGCAATTTCGTACTTTGGTGACCATGGTTGATTCTTTGACGACCAGAAAGAACTCTGAAGGCATTTCAGCACCCAGTTTGGATTCAGCTTCCTCGATGGAAAGCCGCAATGCGTTCTTCAAATCAACACTTTCGCTTTCGCTTTCCGTCCTGAAGATCATAGTTTGGCCAGAGTTCTTACTTGGGGTTGTGGTAATGGTGCAATCTGGAGAGAAACTCTTAGGTTTGAGATTTGGTAGATAAAATATAGGTAGCTTGACGACTTCATTTTTGGAGACTACATCTCTGTGCATTTCTGCCCATTGTGAAATGAAGTTTTGTGCGATAAAAAGGTCTGCTAAAAGAAGGCTACAGCTTATTCCGATGGAGTAACCCCCGCACTGGAAATTAGTCACCTGCAAAACACACATCACAAGGAATAATTAAGAAGTTGATGTACCCTTTAAATTAAGCTGAACCTGTGTTAGGGTTGTAGTAATACCTCAGTATTTTAGCAAGTTCTGAATATTTATATGTTTGTTTTTAAAAATTAAGAAAACAGTGAATCTGCATGGAATCTTCATAAAATTTATGCAAAAACATGTAGTTCACCGACCTGAACATAGAATAGGGGAGAAAATTGAGGATTTTCTTCATCAATGTTCTTCCAGAGAACAAGCTCAGCTTCTAACTTCTCTCTGTCCTTTGAGTCCAGAAACTCTTGTAGCTTTATTGGAATCTTTGCCTCAATAAGCCTAGCACCACTATCATTGGAAACAATCTCTAGCTCTCCGTTACCATGTTCAACCCTCCGCAGACGTCCACTGAGCATAGGGTGCTCCACCAAAGTTCTCATTAATGACTCCTTAAACCACCCAGCAACTACCCAACCAGAATTCTCCTTCACAGCCCCATTATAGTAAAGGACTATGTTGAGACAACCATGGAAAACGCGAGTGGCAGCGTCGGTGTCCACGACGGAGACCTGCCGTGTCTGCCGTGGCTCGGTGACCCTGAGGGGTGGCACACTTTGAATAGCCTCAATTTGGGATTTATGTACATCATTGCAGCTAATGCTATTGAGCATTGCCATATTTAGGAGCACAAGAACAACTCTAAATAGATAGTCACATATTTATAGGGATATGCTATAATGTTTTGCCTCTTCTTTCCCAGTTGACTATGGAATAATTGACCAAAAAGAAAACGTAAGAAAAGAAAAAATGGAAAGAAAATTTCTAACTTCCACACTACATTGACAAGGACAATCATGCTATGGTCTAGCTAGCTCCATTTATTAACGGGGATGTGTCGATTCAGCATTGGTTGATCAATAAAGTTTATACAGGACTGGTTTGCTGTTACACCTAACTTGCCGCGCTTGAGTTATGAGGGATAAGAGAATTGGTTAACAGAATAGGAGGACTAATTAGGACTGGGCCTCATACTATTCCTTGACATTTTCTTTCAATCCTAAGCTTAACATGTCATCACACCAGTTGGTTCTTAGACTACATCTAGGGGTTACCAAATCCAAGAATATATTCAATCTAGGGGTCATTTCTCGGTTCTTTTGCCTACCTGATCACGTTCTTTTCTGCTTTCTTGCTCGCCTACTATTAATCACAATCTAATCGATCTTGGTTGCAACTATCATATCGGAACATGTTTGAGAATGTTGGATTAATCAATGGCAACGAGTTTAATAGGATTCCCATCTGCCCAATCAGTGAATAGTTGTACGCTCTTGATGTTTCTCTTATCAGGTACCAATTAGCAAGGTTTTTATTATTTCCTTTGCGCACTGAATTTGTTGTTTAATAGTGAAGTAAATCACACGTTAATATATTGAGTAATAATGTGAACAAAATACACAAGAAGGGGGGGGGGGGAGGTTGAATTGTGATAAACTTTTCGTAAAATCCTTCAATAAC
>JANTPM010000005.1:16264439-16297474 GCA_025434745.1 Erythroxylum divaricatum
GACCCACGGGCGTCCCGGTGTGTACCCTACGGTGAGGGGGCGCTACATCTGTCTTGTCTTAACAAATTAATGATAAATCTCCTTTTAATATTAAATAATTCATTTTTATGTTAATTTTCAATCCTATTTTATTGAGTCGAAAATTAGTTTAAAGTATATCTAACATTATATTTTTTCAAAAATTATATTTAATATTTTTTTATTTCTTCTCAATAGGATAGTATATTCAATGTTTTCTCCAATGATCCAATAAATCTAGCCCTTTTTGCATATGATTATGGGAAAAAAAAAGTGTAGGAGTAGTAGTGTTAGGTCTAACTAAAAAGTTGTAATTCGGAGAAATTGTTGCTGTTGAGATAACGCTGTGTGGCAGGAATCAATGGAGTATAGAGTGAGACCTTATCTATTTTTGACATGTTCTTATCCTCGTTAAGTGATATCTTTACATCTTTTGATAATTATCATAACTGTGGTTTTATTATTTCCTTCGTAAGAATAAAATTTTCTTTCTTTCTTTTTTTAATGGTTGGAACTCTTGGAAAGAATATTTAATCCTTAAAATAATATATATCATTTTTATTATATTATACTTTTTTTACGACTCCCCTTTAAACCACAAATAAGAAAGTACTTTCAAATAATAAATTAAATTTTCAATTAAATTTTTTAATTTTTTATTTAAATCTTAACTTGATTAGAAATTTAGTTTAAATTTAAATGACTTACAAAATTTTCAGAAGTGTTATAAATAAAATTTAATATATTTTTAATTCTAGCTTATTATTTAAATAAAATATATTAATTTGAATATTTTAGGAGCAAATACCAAACTGTAGATACATAGTACGTATTGCACCTAAAACATTCTCGTGAAAAAAGAATTTTTAATAGAAAATAATAAATATATCTGGAGTAAATATTAAATATACTATCAAGAAATAAAAAATATTAAATATTAAATATAATTTTTAGTAAGATATAATATTAGATATATTTAAAAAAAATTGACTCAGTAAAATAGTATTTAAAATCAAATTAATTATCTTTATCAAATAAATTTATATAAGGGAGAGAAAAGTATTGTTTAAATTTATTTAAATTAAAATTTTCAATTTGAGTTGAATTTTTTGTTGGGTTTTAAAAAAACCCGTAATGGTCTATTTATCCATAATTGGCATTGGTTTTGGATCAAGTAAGAATCACTCCCCGCCCATGTTATAGTCTGCCACGGAGATCAGATTTGAAGTCAGAAAATAAAAAATGAACGTCAAATCTATGAAGCAATGGAGTAGCTTAGTGAAGGAAGCTGTAGACGGAACCTTTCTAGTTGCCAAGTTTGTATGTCTTCTCCACGTTACCAACACCTACCTCTGTACTGTCACCGTTGTTGGTTTCAACTCTCTCTCTCTCTATGAGTAGCTTAGAGAAGCAAGGACGCAGCGCAAGGGTGATTTCGGAGGAGTGGTCGCCTTTTGGTCCAGTAGACAGGGACAAATGGTTTTTTTCCTCTAGTTTTGCAGTGAACAGATATCTTTGTCCATGTCTACCAGAGGCAGAAGACAAAAATGTGGGGTCGTGAACCAAACAACCATGGGGGATAGGATTTCTTTGTTTTGTCTACTGTCCACATGAATGGCGTCAGTAACCAAACACTGTGTTAAGCTTATTCGATGTGAGGCACAGAAAAGAAGTATTGGCAGTATGTATGTAAAGTTATTCAACATGCGTTTAATGCCTAGAGATGATCTAACACAACATGTTTTAATAACATGATGCAAGAATTATTCTTTAGAGGCTGTCGAGCTTATACAAATGTTGAAGTAAAGTACATGACTTTGCTTGCAACATTACCTCAACCTCAAGGCGAACTGTTACGAATGCTCTGGAATAATATGTCTAACGAGAAAACTTATAATTTGTTAGTGATGACATTTATTAAAGAGATGCGTAGAAAGGAGTTGATTAGGACTTTATATCCTATAGGCCTTCCAATGGAAATAGTAAGAGTTATTGTACATCAAGCTTCGCGAACTATATCACGTGAACTCGTGAACTCATTTCCTTGTAGAGTTCGTTACTTATAGACTATTCATAAGTTGTAACACAATTAATACAATATGTTGTTTTATAAGAACAAAGTCTTAATATTTATGTAATATGTTTACATGAATTTTTATATAGGAATTCGTCTAGAGTAAAGTAATTAAGATTCAATTGTTATATAAATGATGATTGAACACATTTGTGGACTTTTGATTACATAAGCAATTATGATCAAATTATTTACTCTATGAACAATTAATATGACATTAACGTGCATATATATTTATTTTTTATTATAGAAACTTAGTGTTTCAACATGGCTACTGCTTCAAAGAGTATTGTTGTTGAACTCAATAGGGGTGAGAAACTTAACAGCGACAATTATGAAATCTGGAATATGAAAATTCAATGTGTAATGGTGGAGCAAAAGGCTCTTGAAGCATTAAACCTAACCATAGAAGTTCCTGAGGAGGGCAATACGGCCCAACATAAGAGGGACCGTGAAGCATATGAATTATGGAAAAATAATAACTCTTTAGTTCACTTTATATTGTTGAGTAGCATGGATAATGATATTATGTGAGAGTTATATAAATTCGAAACTGCAAAGGACATGTGGACCGCACTAGCGGCCTGTTTTGGAGATGTTTCAGTGACCAAAGTGAGGTCACTTACAATTAAGTTTGATACTTATAAGAAACACCCAGATGATACAATGCAAAAGAATATGAGGAAAATGTCCAACATGGTAAGTGAGTTACATGATGTTGGTCATGAGCTTTCTGATAAACAACAAGTGCAAGATGTGATTCGTTCACTACCTCAAATTTGGGAGCATATAAAGATGCACCTAACTCATAATGAAAAAATCAAGACAATGGAAGAGGATGGCATCTCATCTTGGAAGAAGAGTGTCTCGAAGCCTCAAAGATGTCTTCTGAGGCATATGCAGTTAGTTCTAGCTCACATGGAGGTATGAACAAGAAACGCAAGCATCATGGTGGATATAAGTGGAAGAACAATAAGAAATTCAACCAATCTCCTCAGGAATCCAAGAAGGCAAATTGGAACCAACGTGGAAAGGGAAAATGTCCCTTCAGAAAGAAGAACATGAAACATGTGAAGTGTTATTATTGTGGTAATAAGGGCCACTTTGCTCAAGATTGTATCGAGCCCAAGAAGGTACAACTTTATAGTACAAATAGACTCAGGAGTAACCAACAATGTAGCGAAGGACAGAGATGCCTTCATTGAGTTTCGTAAACTCCCACATAGTAGTCGATGGCTTATGTAGGTGACAATTCCAGAGTTGTTGTATAAGGAATTGGCACACGTAAATTGGATATGTGTGGAGGACGACCCCTCATCCTACATGAAGTATTATTTACTCCACAGATTTGTAGGAATCTTTTATCTGTATTGATGTTGGTTAGACTTGGTTTCAATATAAATTTCCACAGCAGTTGAATGGATTTGTATCTTAGATCTATTTATTATGGTCATGATTTTTTATGTGATGGTTTTATTGTACTTGATGTGTTAAAGGAAAATAATAATATTAGTTATTCATTATTTACATCTAGTAATTTCAATAATGATGCAACTTTGTGGCATGCTAGACTATATCAAATTAGTCAAAATCGAATCAATCGATTAGCTAAAGAAGGGCTTTTAGGTAATCTAAGATACGTAGATCTACCTACATGTAAGCATTATTTAGCTGGTAAAATGGTAAGAAAGTTTTTTGGAAAGGGAACACGAGCTTTATATCCATTGCAATTAATTCATTCTGACATCTGTGGTCAGATGAATGTAAGGGCTAGATGTGGGGAAATTTATTTCATCACCTTCATAGATGACTATACTCGATATGGTCATGTTTATTTGATTTCCCAAAAATCGGAAGCATTTGATTGTTTCATAAAATACTTGAACTTAGTTGAGAACCAATTAGATAAGAAAATAAAAGCATTACGAATTGATCATGGACAAGAATACTTGTCAAAAAAGTTCAAGGCTTTATATGATAGCAATTAACAATTCCTAGAACCCCACAACAAAATGGCATTGCTAAAAGACTAAATATGATGCTATTAGAAATGATTAGGTCCATGATGACCTAAGTAAATTTACCAATCACTTTTTGGGGTGATGCGTTACTATCAACCACCTATGTATTTAATCATATGCCCACGAAATCAGTTACTAGCACACTATATGAGTTATGGATTGGTGGGAGATCTGATGTGTCAAGTCTTAGACCTTAAAGGTGTGCAACTTATGTTCATGATCTCTCTCACAAACTTGGAAAATTAGGCCCAAGAGGGAGAAAAAGTATTTTTATTAGATACTCAGAACACTTAAAAGGATACGTGTTCATTGGTGAACAAGGTAATTAAGGTGTAACTAAATTTGAATCACAAGATGTAACATTCTTAAAGAATGATTTTTAGGCGAAACAGGTAAAGACCTATTGTTAAATGAGTCTCTTGATCAGAATGATTTTGTTATGAAGAATCAAGATAAGAAACTTCAACCAAATGGGACCAATTCCACAGAAAGGTTCTCTATGATGACTGATCTGAGTGGGAGCAATCAAATCAATCATGAATTTGTTTATGATGAATCTCATTTAAGATGAAGTAATCGAGGAATAATTGCCTGACTTCATTTTGAGATCGAAGGAGAAATTAATATGATTGTTCTGCAAGAGGAAGAGGAGCTAAGGAATGTAAATGAGGCTCTTACTAGCCCTACTAAAGAAGAATGGATGAAAGCAGTGAAAGAAGAAATGACTTCTTTAAGCACCAATCAAAGTATGGGACTTGGTTGACCTCCCCGAAGGGTGTAAAGTAATTGGAAATAAGTAGGTTCTCAAAATTAAGCAAAAAGTTGATGGCAATATTGAAAGATATAAAGCACATCTTGTAGCAAAAGGATAACACAATAGGAGGGAATTGATTAAGAGGAAACTTTTTCACCTGTTTTAAAGTTTGCTTTAATCCGTCTTATTCTGGCTATAGTAGCCAGTATAGATCTTGAATTACATCATATGGATGTAAAAACTACTTTTTTCAATGGAAAATTAGATGAATAAATCTATATGGAACAACCTGGTTTCATCAAGGCAGGTCAAGAAATTAAAGTATGTCGGTTATTAAAATCAATTTATGGCCTGAAGTATTCTTCAAAACAATGGTATATTTGCTTTCATAATGTAATCATTTTGTATGATTTTCAAATGATCGATGAAGACCATTGTGTGTATGTTAAGAGATCCAAAGATAAATTCATGATTTTATCTTTATACATGGATGATATATTGATTGCTTGTAATGACTATATGTTTCTTACACAAATATCTGAATTTGAAATGAAATACGTGGGTGAAGCGGTATATATTCTTGAAGTCAAGATTTCAAGAGATCATTCGAAGAGATTATTATCACTTTCACAAGCGATGTACATTCAAAGAATTCTTGAACAATTCTGTATGTAAGATTCCAAACTACTTGATAATTCTATTACTAAAAATGAAGGCCTTAGTAAGAGAAGTTACCCGTCAATGCCACAAGAAAAGGAACAAATGAAGAATGTTCCCTACTCTAGTGCAGTTGGAAGTCTTATATATGCAATGATGTGTACAAGACTAGGTATTTATTACGCTGTTAGGATGGTGAGTAGATATCAATCAATCCAGGCCAAGTGCATTGGAAAGCAGTAAAGAGAATATTGAGGTACCTAAGGGAACTGTGGACTATGCATTATGTTATCAAGGCAATGATCTATGTATACAAGGGTATACAGATGCAGACTGGGGAGGAGATTTAGATGAAAGAGAATCTACCTCAGGATATTTATTCTTACTAAATTATGGAGCAATATCATAGAAAAGTGAGAAACAATCTTGGGTTGCATTATCCATAATGGAAGCTGAATTTATAGCATTCTCAATTACAATATAAGAGGCTGTGTGACTTTATCGGTTCTTAGTGCATTTGGGAGTCATTAAAAGTGAAATTAATTTAATGACCATTAACTGTGATAGTCAAGCTGCAATCGCTTATATAAAAGACCCCAAATTTTATTGTAAGATAAAGCATATAGATATCAAGTATAATTATGTGAAAGATAAAGTTACATGAGGAGAAGTAAACATGAGATATATATCTACGCGAGATATGATAGCAGACCCAATGACAAAGCTAATTTCTATAGATGTATACATTGGGCATGTAAATTCACTATGACTATGTAGATGTTGAAATGTACTGATAAACATTTCTTTATCTATGTTCACTCAGTATAATATCATATGTTTGGATATAATGTATGATAAAAATTATACATTATGTATCATTTGATTCATGAATATATGTGTTTTGTATAAATATATTTTGGGATGAATCATAAGTATATGAGATAGATTATAGATTAGTCATATCACACGGAAAATCACCTCTAATGTTTATGCTCGCTAGAGATAAGACATATTTAAAGTTTATTATTTAGGTGATAAGTGAGAGCGAGAAACTTAAACTATAAATGCCGCAAGGAAATTGGTTCGACATGATTTGTTAATCATTATATCTGTCTTACGTTGCCAAATGTAAGTTTTGTACAGGTTTTGAGTAGATAAGTAAACTCAAGTTAAACATTTAGTATGTTTGAACTATCATCTGTACATTATTTCTTAAATGAAAGATGTTCAGATTAAACGAAAAGAGTAAATATCATAGCATATGACCTATACCATGTGTACACAACTGACTACAAAAAGGGATTAATGTAAGTCGTAAGATCTCATCTTACATTGTGTGAGATCTTTGAGGTTGAGAAGAACCTCATCATATACCTTTATGACTCTTGTTTCATTTTTGATAATTGAATTGAAGGTTTGCTACTTTAGGTTATTGTCAACAGATCATACAAGATACGATCCTATAGAATAATTCTAAGAAAGCAAATTAAATTTAATTCAAAAGAAAATTGAGAATAGAGGAAGGACATTTATTTTAGATTGACTCGTAAGAAAAGTATTCATAGATAGCCATCGTCTCTTTAATGGAGAACTTGAATACAATCATGACTCAAGAAACTAAATGAGATCAAAGAAAAATGCAAATGCAAGATATGACCTAAGGTATAGCATGCAATATCTACTCCAGGACACTTAAGTCTTAGGATCAATTTGTTAATCAAGATATCATATACTCCTAACAGATGTATGGCAACGAGCTCTCGTCGTATGTTTGTCACACCAATTATTGAACAAGAATGAGCACTGCAGAGTTCTTTTTTTTTTTAATGAGATTAAACCCATGTGTGAGTGGGAGATAATAACTCACATACACCCATGAAAGGTAATATGGTCACTGTTCTTGAAATAACTACCAAAGGTAGTTAAGTTGAGCCCATATGAATGAAACATTATACATATACACATCTATGTGTGTATTTGCTTGTTATTATTCTTCCATCAAGTTTACACATAAAAGAAGATCTCTACAGTGAAACTGGTAACAAAAATTCTTTAATCGGTAAAACTACAACAAGAATCTAAGTACGTAATTCCTTGTTTTATATGCATATGAAAAGATCATGTTTGACATGATCTGTATAATTGTGTTTTATCTTGATTATTTACTAACAGTAAATCATTTTCGTTGGAAACCTTTTCATAGGATTGTAATTCTACCAGTAATCACCACAAGAGCAAAGCCCATCTTTGAAATGATGGAATCTAGAAGTATCCCTTACGATGATTTCTCTTCTCTCAATTGTTGATATAAACTTAGTAGCAGTATGACAATCCCCACACACTCTCAAGTTCTTGAAAACTCGGATTGGAGATCCTAATGGCAAGTTCAAAAGACCATAGGCAATTGCTAACTTTTCACTATGCCGCAGCAAAAGCTGCTCTTTCTGTTCATCATCGACATTATGCAACGCAAATTCAAGGTCCGGCACATATCCCTCGCGCTTCATTTTCAACTCCAAATCACTCAATTTCTTGTGTATTGATGCCAATTCTGGATGAATCCTATCACCCGATCTGAACTCGTGGACTGCATTCCTAATCTCAATCCAACTATACCCAGGTGTCTTCAATATCTTTCTATTCTTCATTTGTTGTCGAATCTTAATGACTTGATCCCAACTCTGCATTGTTGCATAAACGTTAGCAAGTTGAACATAAGCAGTCGCACATTTTCGATCAAGATCAAGCAAGTTCTTTGCAGCAAACTCAGCAATTTCTATATTTTTGTGTCTCCTACAAGCACCCAAAAGAGTGCCGAAGACAGCCGCATGTGGTTTGAATGGCATTTTATTGATTAAATCAACGGCCTCGACTAGCTTACCAGCTCGTCCAAGAAGGTCAACCATACATGCATAATGATTAGGCTTCAATTCAACTCCAAAATCTCTCTCCATGGAGTAAAAGTATTGAATTCCAAAATCTACCAGTCCTGTATGGTTACATGCAGATAATACCGCAACAAAGGTTATCCAGTCCAGCTTAATTCCTTCCTCTTTCATCTTATCAAACAAGCTTAGAGCTTTCTTCCCCTCTCCATGTTGCGCATAGCCTGAAATCATCGTATTCCATGTAACAACATCCTTCCTTGGAGTCTCTAGAAACAATTTCCAAGCATCCTCCAAATTTCCACACTTGCAGTACATGCTAACTAATGAAGTGGAAGCTGTTGTATCCATTGATATCGTAGACTTACAAACTAGCTGATGAACTTGCCTCCCTAACTGCAGAGCAGACAATTCGCTACACGCCAGTAACACACTGCTCAAGCTCGACGAGTTCAGCCTAATGCCAAACTGCAGCATTGCTTTAAAAAGCTTTACTCCATCTTCAGCCCTACAAGCCTCGATGTATCCGGAAATCATAGCATTCCAAGTGATCAAATTTTTCATGGGCATCTCTTGAAACAATCTCTCTGCAAATTCGATCTTCTTAAGCTTCATATACCCAGTTATCATCGAGGTCCAAGCAACCACGCTCTTTATTGGCGCTTTTCCAAAAAGTTGTACAGCTGAATTCATATCCCCACAATTCACATACCCTGAGATCATAGCATTCCAGGTAACAACATTCTTCGTTGGCATTGTAAAGAACAACTCGCACGCTTTCTCCATTTGTCCATTTTCGGCAAACCCAGTTATCATTGTATTCCACGAAGCCGTATCTTTTCTGGGTATTTGGTCAAAGAATGCTAGAGCCTTTGACATGTTAAAGTTGTGAACATAACAGGCCAACATCGTGTTGTACGAAACAGTATCTGGTTCGGGAATTTTATCGAACAGTTCTTGAGCTTCTCTGATGTAGCCGGGCCTCTTTGCATAGCCAGCCAAGATAGAATTCCAAGTGACTATCGTTTTAACATCCATTTTATCGAATATGAAAAGGGCCGATTCGAGATCCCCGGATCTGATATAGCTTGTTATTAACTTGTTTGATGGAAGGACATCACTGCAGTGATGAAGAACCAGGTGGGATTTTGGCGGTAAACTTGGTTGTTTGTTCGGAGGGACTTGCGAGTGAAGGGAACATGCTCTCTGTTTGTTTCCCTGGACAGCTTTGAGATTAAGGTGACCAAGTGAGCGAAGTATTTTCTGGGAAGAAAATGGCATGTCTAGCAGCAATTGGTAGAGAGAAGGTCATAACATTCAAATAATAGGAAGTGTAAAAGATGTGTGAAGCTCTTCACATTAAAATTTTTCGTGCTTTAATAATAAAACCTCTTCATGATTTTGTCACACCTTTTATTACTTTTAACCGCTAAACATATCGGCCGAGGACACAAATTGTAAATTTCTTCACATAAAAGTGATCTACAGTTAGAAAAATTATGCTACATGTTGAATAGGTTGATAAATAAAATATTTATTATGTGATATTGATTCAATTATATTAAATAAGATGAAGAATTTCAAATTTATTCTTTATAATTATAATTCATTTTTGTAAATAATTTGATTGTTTTTACAATTAATTAATGACATTATAAAAATTCTTATTATTCTATTAATTTATCATATTTACATATCATTATTTATTAAAAATATAATGATAATTTGTAATTAATAATATACTAATCAGTTTAAAATGATAATAAATTAAGTCTATCATAATGTAAAGATATTAATAAGTAAGATACTTATTTTCTTATTCAGTAACTTGTAATTATTAATACCTGTAATAATTTCATTATATTTATCATATTTACGTATCATTATTTTTATAAAATTTTAAATGAATATTTATTATGTAATGTTAATTAATTTTATTATTTATCATATTTAATATTGGTCTACTAGATTTATTATCAGTATTAACTAATTTTTATGTTTTCTCAATGTATTAAATTAAATGTTAATGTTAATTAATTTTTCTTGTCATATTGACCACCCTTATTTTTGCAAAATTTTCAACTAACCCCACTTGTCCATCTTATCATTTTCACGTGGGTGAGACTTGGATACATACCATCCTTGGAAGTTCATGTCTTTTACCTTAATAAAAATAAATTATTATTGTTTTAATGTTGCAAATCTATTATTTTGAAGGCATTTTGAAATCTTTTAAATTTGGATGTTTGTTATATATTCAACTTAAGACTATACTTTTTAACATAAATAATGATAAGTAAATATAATAAATCAATATGTTAGACAAATACCATCTTTGTAGTTTAGATCAAGGAACCAATACCATTTTGTACCGGCCAAAGATATCGGTCGGCACTGCTATTTTTCGTTCGTACTAGTTGATATTGTAAATTTGAAAAACAATAAGGACTTATTTGCAATTTTTAAAAATTCAAACCCTAAAAACACCCCCTCTCTGGTGCATGCCTCACCCTCCCTCACCCAAAGCTTCTTTTCATTTTTTTCACTCTTTCCCACCAACTCTCACTTTCACTCACTGTCGTTCTCTCTCTCTCTCGTTCCCCTCTGCCTCTCCGATGGTGTTGCTCTTTTGTTGACAACTATCATCTTCCTCCCTGATCCATGCCAGCATCAGAGATCCTCGACTCCTTCACGTGAAGTTCCGAATATGCCACCGTCTTCAATCCTCCTCGACAAGGACCACCACACCACATCGTCGCCACCACTGAATGTCTGAAGGAGGAGAGGATGATGCTACTCGCACCAAATCTACACCCTAGTCTTGACCTAACACGACACCCAACCCAAAAACCCGAAGCTGTGAATTGGTTCTTAGGTGTATTTTTTAGTTTTCAATTTTTTCTTTCTTAATTGCATTTTTCATTGTGAATCGGTTGAAACTTGGATGTTGAAAGTTAGAATAAAATTTTGTGAATCGGTTGGAACTTGGATTTATGAATCAGCTGGAACTTGGTTTTGTGATTTATGAGTATCTGGGTTAGATGTTGGAGTTAAATGATTCACGGTTTTGTGATTTGAATATTGGAGTTGAATGATTCACAGTATTGTTTTTGTTTTGTGATTTGCGTGGGTTGGATTGGATATTGAAGTTGAATGATTCACAATTTTGTTTGGTTGATTTCTGGTTTGGTTTAACCGATTAAGAGAAATTTATGTTAAGTTTTTTAATAAATAAAATGCACGACCTGATGTGACTATGTAATGATGTTGATGAATTGAATTGTTTCAATTGAAAGTTTGTAAGTTGAAACAACTTAAATTAAAATTTTAAACTGAGAATATTAAAGTTGCAAACTTGCAAAGACTTAAATAATCAATTGACACATTCTTAAAATTTGTGAAATGGTATTTCATTTTTAGTATTTGAGTATTGGCTTTAGGTAATTAATTAATTAAGTATAAAATTATGCTATTGCAAATTAATAATAATTCAGTTGTAGTTAATGATAGTACTTAGGTATTAGCTTTGAGTAAATAATAAATTGAGTATAAAATATGTTTAATTATTTGGTAATATAAAAATGTGGGCTATCATAAATATTTATAATAGATAACTTGTGAAAGTAGTGATGTGAATGTGTCCAAAAGGATCTTTTTTTCCAAATTGTGAACATGTTGTAGCCTCCAACCACTTATATTAAGACTTATTAATGTCAATTAAAAATTGTAAAAGTATCTTATATATTTAAGAACCAAATATAGAATTGTGTATATCATATATGGTTTGTTAGAAATGAAAAGAAGATTCAAAGCTTTAAATAAAAAAAAGCATTTCCAAAAAAGTTAAATCCTTCAACTTGATCCTCATGTTATGAGTATATCCTTCAACTTGATCATCATATTATGAATAGATGTGTATGAACAATTGTATAAGATACACCATTCATTATTTGGCGATTATGTAAGTCATATCCTTCAACTTGATCCTCATGTTTGAAACTTTGAATTAAAATTGTTTGAAATTGTTAGAAATAGAAATTGTTTGTGTATGTTTTGTGGTTGTTGAAAATGAAAATTGTTTATGTATGTTTTGTAATTGTTGGAAATAAAAATTGTTTATGTATGTTTTGTGTAATTATATATGTTGAATAATTGAATTGTTAGTTTTTGAGTTATAGTTAATTGTGTTCGATGAAATTTAATTATGTATAATGTAATCATACAAAATGAGTTATATTATATAAGATGGACATGCATATTGTGTAATGAAATTATGTGTTATCTATTTTGATATATGTATGTTTTGTGATTGTTGAAAATGGAAATTGTTTTATGAACTTTTTGTGGTTATTGGAAATGAAAATTACTAAAAATTGTTAGAAATGAAAATTGTATATGTATGTTTTGTGATTGTTGGAAATGGAAATTATTTTATAAATGTTTTGTGATTATTGGAAATAGAAATTGTTAAAATTTGTTGAAAATGGAAATTGTTAATGTATGTTTGAGATTGTTGGAAATGGAAATTGTTTTATGAATGTTTTGTAATTATTGGAAATGGAAATTGTTGGAAATTGTTGGAAATGAAAATTATTTTATGAATTTTTGTGATTATTGGAAATGGAAATTGTTGAAAATTATTGGAAATAAAAAAATTTTATGTATGTTTGTGATTGTTGGAAATAAAAATTATTTATGTATGTTTTGTATAATTATATATGTTGAATAATTGAATTATTAGTTTTTTACTTATAATGAATTGTGTTTGATGAAATTGAATTGTGTATGATGTAATCATCCAAAATGAGTTACATTATATAAGATGGACATGCATATTGCGTAATAAAATTTTGTGTTATTTATTTTGATATATGCATTCATTTTTTATATATAAATGGAAGAAAGTTTAAGTACTCCTGATCAACCCACTTTAGGAAGATACAATGATCCAACTTGGACTCATGTTGCATTAGTTCCCGATATGAGGAACCATACTATTTGCTTGTTTTGCAACAAGCATTTGAAAAGTGAATGAACCTGTAAAAAAAGCCAGTTATGATTTGAAGTGGCAAATGAAAACATTGCTTGAAAAATATCAACATAAGAGAGATAGAACAGAAAGGTTAAATTTTGATATTGGTAATGGAAGTTCGTTTTCTAATTTCTGTGGTGATAGTAGAAATGTTGAAAGTGGTAGTGGTAGTGATAGTGTTTCATCCCAGGCTCAAGAAGAAGTACCTAAACATGATGTAGGGAAGAGAAGAAGACAGGTGACTAGTTTTTTTTTACCATGAACAACTTTTAGAGCCCAACCTTCAATTCGTAGTGCAATGTAATCAAGAGATACGACTCACATTGTTGATACGGTAGTAACTAGATGGTAGTATGATACAGGTTCATCATTCAATGCTTCTGAATCTTATTATTATCAATTTATGACGGATATAATAGCTCTTATGGTCCGGTATACAAAAGTCCTTCGATTGATGACTTAAGAGGTAAACTATTGAGTTATTTTATTTCTAAAATTAAAAGTTATTTGGAAGAAATAAGAGTGAATTGGGCTACTTATGGATGTTCAATCATGTGTGATGGTTGGACAAATAGGAGACAAGAGCTTATTATAAATTTTTTGGTTTATTCTTCAAATGGTTCTATGTTTTTGAAATCTATTGATGCATATGACCTTATTAGAAACACTGAGACTTTGTTTGTGATATTTGATGAAGTTGTGAATGAAGTAGGGCTAGAAAACATTTTTAAGTTTATTATTAACAATGATTTCGCTTATAAAGCGGCAAGAAAAAGGTTGCAGAATACATATAATTCATTTTTTTTTTGGACTTCTTATGTTACACATTGTATTGATCTAATGCTAGAGAATATAGGAGATCATAAGAATTTTCCTGTTATTGATGAGATTATGCAGAAAGCTAAAAATGTGACAAGATTTATTTATAATTGTGTATGAGTATTGAATTTGAAGAGAAATGAATTTATCAATGGTAGGAATTTGTGTCATCCTATTGTGGCAAAATTTGCCACAAATTTCTTATCACTTCAATTTTTTTATTTCGATGAAGAAAGAGTTAAGACAAATGTTTACAAGTGATAAGTAGATTGCATCTTAGCATGCTAAGTCTGATACTGGAGTGGAGATTTGTAATATTATAGGTGAAGATAGAAAATTTTGATCTCAATGTCAATTTGTTATTTGAATTTGTGAGCCTTTGATGAAGGTGCTTCGCTTAGCTAATAGCGAAGAAAAGCCAACAATGAGTTATATTTTTGATGTCATTGAGAAAGTGACGGAAGCAATCAAGAACAATCTGAAACATAGGCCTTCTTTATACACACCATATCCTTCAATCATTAATGAGAGAAGGAAAAGACAAATTTCTTTTCCATTGTTTGCAACTGAGACATTTTTGAATTGCAATAGGTATTTTAGACTGAATCTTATAAAATAAGTTGAAGTTAATAGATGAATGCTTTTAACTATTACAACAATCGCTAGCATTGACGCGATGTAAGATCTTTTAAGCTCACAAATAAAACTTTACAAGTTATTTTATAGAGATTTTAGAATGTCAATTGCTATTTAACAAAGATGAAAACTTTCTTCTGGTATTAATTATTTTATTTTTCTTATTTGTTGAAAATTAATTATCACTTTATTTTGTTTATCTACATTGTTATCTTATAACTTGCAGTTTCTTGGTAAGATCAATTCGAAAATGATATTCTAGAATTGAGAAAATTTGCAAATCAAATTTTAAATCAACAGGTGATGCAACAAACTGTGAATGGAACTAAAATATATTTAAATTTATCCACTCAAGGAAAATGACTTAATTTCAAGAGATTAAATGACTTAATTTTTGTTTGTTACAATTTAAAGTTTCGAAAAAGTTATGTTATTTTCATTATTATCATTATTAATTTCAATGTAATTTCTTATAATTCTAATAATTAAATTTAATTATTTACTAGGAGTCTTAATAACACAAGTAATTCAACTGATTCAATTCTCATTGATAATATTAATCTTTTGACGAATTGAGTTTCTGAAAAATCGAATTTAGTTAATGTGTGATTTGAATTTAGACGATAATCTTGAATGAAAAATTATTGATATTTCATTTGGTGTATTAAATTTGAATGGTAATGATAATAAATAAAACTCTTTTTAATGATGAAAACTTTGTACCAAATGATCATTAAAATTAGTGTAAATATAGCAAATATCTTCTCGTTAATGATTAAATTTCATTTTAAGTTTTTGTTTTTTTAATTTTATTTGTATTTGATATTTATATTAAATTCTATACATATAATGTAATTATAAATATTTTTATTTCAAATTTAGTTTCTAGTTGATTGTTTCGTCATAAAGACTTTATAAATTGTTTAAGAATATTTATTATTCTTTTTATTAGATATTTTAATATAATTATTATTTATTAAAATAATAAAATTATATTATTGTAACATTTCAAATATTTTATATTATTCTTAATTTTATATTTGTATAATGATGATTATTTTTATATTAATTGTGATTATTATTTATATGTAAAATATTTAAAAATTATTATTATTTCATATTAATTATGATTATGATTATTTATTATAATTTTTAAAAACTCGTAAAATATACAATACAATTGTACAATATACCAATAAACTATTTTACAAATTTTAAAAATTTTAAAAATTATTTCATAAATTAAAAAATTACCCAAAACGATACTCAGTACTAACCGATACGAGTACAGTACGATACCAAAACTCAATTCGATATCAAATCCAGTACGATATTCGCAACTTTAGGTATAACTAAAAACTAAGAAGCCGAAAGAATATAGTAAGCACATAACAAGTGGCATTACTGTTCACCAAAGAAGGATGTTTAATTGGAGTTGAAATGGAAAGGAAAAACAGAAAAAAGAGTTTCCAGCCAAGATTAGTAATGGAAATGTAAAAATGGTAAAGACAAGAACTGGTGAGAAGTTAAACGATTGTTGTTTTGTCTGAAACTTATTAAATTAAGAAGAAACATGTCATAGGTACTTGGCCAACCATGGCAGATCCTTGCTGTCTTTCAGTGCAAAAGCCACATCATCACTGCACAAATTACAAAAACATGTCAACTATTTCACAACCAAAAAGAAGGAAAACTTCGCACTATTGTATTCATTTTTATATTTGATATTACTCATTTTCACAGAAGGAATGCAATTATTGATAGAACGTCATGAATGTCTTTTCACGTTTTAAACATTTGCTTGTCAAGACAGAATGAAGAGTGCTGTCCTCTTTTTCCCATCCCCTACCCATCCAACACCAAAGATGTCCACTGCCACCTACCAACCCCTCCCGTTATCTGATGGTGGTAATAATTCACGCTAGTTATTTGTGGCATATGCTCTCAAGGAAACTAACCTGGGAAAATTGAGCTGCAACTTTTGCAATCTGTGCCTTGCTCCTGGTTCACAAATAATAATTCTGCTTTCACCTAGCGTACAACTGCCGACACAACAATTCAGAATCGGAAATTTTGGATTCTATACATCTCAAGAATCTTTCCATGTGTAAAACATAACGTCAGCCTTTTTTCCATTATCTTAGAACCATGCTAAAACAAAGATTATAACTTCACAATATGTACTTGAGGTATTGATTTGCTTTTTATGGGTTAGACATTTTGCATGCACGCAATGATAGAAACTGAGTGAATAAGAGCAATAATAAGTTAAATAGACTCAAGGATTTACAAGTCCTCGTATATTATTTGTTCAGAGAGAGAGGGACATGTCCCGTCCCTAAACAGAAACCTTCAAAGTGTTAATTACTAAGACAGCGTCCTTCCTCCTAGCAATTAGTAACAGGTTCAATGTAGGATGACTTACCCAACTTTCAAGAGTGTGTCCCAACCAGGGAAAGCTACTCCATTGCTGCTACAAAGACAAGAAACAGTTGTTCCCAACTGCGGTAAAAAGCTCACATTTCAGAACCACCAACAAACACAACTGTGAAAACAATTAGGCTCAGAGACTATAGTTGAACTTAGTAATCGCAGTATATGCATTCCTTGCTTCGGCTTTGACACCCATATATTCTTATCCAAAGCACAATGGCCAAACATTGTATCCACCAGGGGAATAAAGGGAATAAAAGAGTATTGGCAAAACAGCTAAAGATTTTGACCTTTTCAAACGTTGTCTCATTCATCCCTGTTTTATAGAGCTCGTATACCATAGCAGTCAAGAAAATCTTGGTTAATTTGGAACAACTTTTCATTATCTGCAGAACAAATAAAAAGAAAAAAAGAATAAATTCTTGTTGTTTCTACAGCCTATAATTATTGACATCATATTGTTTCAATCTAGCAAAAACAAAAGTATATATGTACAAGTCAACCAAAAAAATGTAACAAATACAGCTAGCATTGAAGTATCGGATTTCATTTATCATTTAATATAGAACCACAAAAACATTATTGCTGCTGTGCCCACGCTTTTGTACTGAGATCCTTCACACATAGTTTGACTCACTCATTTTTATGTTGCTGGTTTTCACATATATTTTGGATGCCTTCTTTGATCTCAATGTTATATAAATTTGTTACTACAAGGCACTATTTTACCCTTCATAAAAGCGAACTGAAAGATCATTTCTTTCTTTACAAAACTTGGAACTGCTTTAATCTTCTGTGACAGTAACATGAGATCATTTCTTAAAACAAAAAGTGCCTTCAATCCCGTATTCTCTGCATGAACTTCCTAAGTTATAGTCCTAACAATGAGCACTGCATAGGACCTCAACAATGAAATCGGAGGAAGGGATCACTATTTGGGGAACTCACTTGAATATGAGGAGCCTGGAACATTTCATGAATGGCTGCCTCCACCTCTAACATACCAACAATGGCCTTTCCTGGGAGTGCAAACTTGTTTAGTAAGCAGAGCAATGATAACTATTTAATGCTTGAACTCCAGTCCAAAAGGAAGCACTCTAAGCATGATCTAATGTGGTAAGTTTCACCAATATAACTCAGTAGAAAACTGTCAAAAGAGTTGACCATCAAAAGTCTATAGGTGAATGTTTTTGAAATACTTCTTTAAAGTCACAAAAAAATTTAATATAAAAAACGGAGAAGAGTAATGCAGTCCAAAACCTAGGAGGAGCTTATAAAAACACCGGAACACTACAATGATGTTATAAATTTGTTATTCAACTAATATCAATTGACTTGAAAATTTAAAAAAAAAAACAAAAAAAGAAAGTTAGGGAACTAGAAGATGTGAAATACCTGCAGGGCTTGAATTAAGAGTAAAGTTTTTCATTCGAAAATCTGCAATTTCTGCCGCACGCCTACATATCTCCAAAGCACGACGTGCATCTCCCGAAATAGCTGCTACCTGGTTGTGATGTACAAGTTGATGCTCAGAGAAAATGAAATTAGATTGCAAAATTGACTCTTATGCACATGAATTTCACCAGGACAAGGGAAAAGAAATAGACCAGGGAGGACACACCTTCCTAGAAGCAAATTCTATAGCCTGTTTTTCAAACACATCAATTCCTTTAAGGCGACTTGAAATGATTTCTTGAAGCTGTTGGTAACTGTAGGGACCAAAGCAAAGCCTTTGAATACCCATTCGACTTGAAATACGAGGGAGCAATTTCTCTGGGAGGTCCATGGTGTTTGCTATCCCTAAAGATCAATATAATCCACCACCATCATTATCATCTAACCATGCTTAAGATCTACAGGGAAAGGAAGAGGTTGGGAGTGTGAGATCAAGAAAGAGGGATGATACCTATCACAATAAGTTTTGAATGTGGCTTATTTGGCCAATCAAGAATATTGTATAAAACCTGTGACAAGGAGTATGTGCATTAACATTTCAGTTGATAAAATAACTGAGTTCTGTTTGAAAAATAGGATTTAACATCATAAAGATACAGTGAGTTACCGACTGGTTTCTGGTTACAAGGAGATCAAGTTCATCAATAAGCAAAATGCAAGGCCTGTCATCCTGTTTGCCAATTTTTTTTCCATCTGAAAATCGTTCATTCAAAAGATGGAGAGCCTTTTTCCAACTGACCCTATGCCCACTCAATGCTTCATATATAACCTTAGGGAATATATAGTAGCACCAAAATTAGAGGCCACTACACCATTCAACCACAAATCACGAATCAGAAAACATCATACAGATATTTACCCTGTAAATATTTTCAGGTGATGCCAACTTCAGACCATTAACCTCAACAAAGCAGTAAGGCCTTACACTTCCTGCTTCAACTTCATACTTAAGGTTTCTCATTACCGCAAGTACGCTCATAGTCTGCAATTTCATGACAAATAAAGAACTATATTATTCTTACCCAAGCAAGCAATTAAATGTCACCTGCAAAAAATATGATGAGACTCATGTTCCTTAGAATATGGCATCCAAATTCCTGAAAAGGGCTGACAAATATTACCTTGCCTGTGCCAGGAACACCATGAATGTAAAGGCAACGACCCAAACATTGATCATCACAGATGGCACCTTTTATGAACACATTTACCTCATCCATTTCTCTATCACAAAAAGTTCTTGATGAGCAACTATCAACAATTGAAGAACAATAATTTCTTTTATGGGATAAAGATATGCATTCTAAAATTTCTCAAAATTTTCAAGCAAAAACTAATACTCTTAAGTTTTGACAATTTGATGTTAAGACTTCTAATCTTGCACAATTGGACTTGCATTCATTGCAAGAAATATATCAATTATGTTCATTGTAGTACTCAATTGTTGATATGTGAACTGTTACTGTCAATTTGCAAAGAATCAAGAAATTTTATGACATACTTATTCCTGCAAGGTAGAGACTTGGGCAATGTTGCCAACAAAAGTGTGGCTTTTGCCTTCTCAAGTTCAGTTTGCCTGTGACATCTTACATGTTCTGGGATTCGCTGGGTTCCTATCTTTTGAAGTCCAAAGAACTGTCCTTTCCTTAAATTCTGCCAACATTCCGTAACTGATTAACTTAAGCAAATATGAAGCTCAAAATAAAATTATAACAAAAATATGCCCATACAGCAGCCAACTTTTGAGCTGAAAAAGCTCTGCCATGTATTTGGGTATTCTCATCTTCATAGTCCACGTCTTCATCAGTATCAGAATCATCATCCTTGGAATAATGCCAATCTTCATCACTGTTGGCACCGTCACCATCCTGTTAAATTATGAAGGATGTGAACAAACTTTTAATGGAGTGCCTATTGGATTTGAATAGTACAGGACATTGTTTCTGACCTCTTCACCATTATCTACCTCCGCTAGACGCTTGAAACTATGCCAGAGTATGTCATATTCATATTCACTGAAAAAGATATCATCTCCTTCATTATTGGCCTTTGCATATTCCTTGGGGCTCATTACAGAGCAATGTCTAAGAATACATTCCAACTGTGGCACCAAATATTTTCACAGTTGTTAAATTTTGTGTGAGATATTATCATTAAAATTTTGGAAAGCAGGTAATTTAAAAAGATACTTCGTGTTCATATCCAGGTAACGGGCTCAAAGGTTAAGCAAAGTGTATCACGCTCACTGTATTCTCTAAAGAAACCTTTCTCAACTACTGATTATATAGCAAGGAGTACAAAGAGCAAGGATAAGGTAACAAGGCATATATGACGTCTCAAGTTTAATGTGCGGTAATTCACTAGTCAAAAGATTAGACAATGATTCTTGCTCTACATGCCAACTATAGGTGTCTTCCAAGCCTAACCCTATGACTGATCAGAAAAGTGACCTCAACTTGAACAAAAACCCAATGGTTCTTGTTAAAGAACGTCACAAGTAATCATTAAGGCTGTGCTTATAACATCATTTGCAACCAATTACCATAAAAGATAATGTCGATCACCTCAATGTCAGCAAAATCATTTGTAAGATAAAGCTCCCTCCTCAAATTGTGAGGCTGTCTTCCAGAAGCAGTCTCTTCAGGTATCACATACCATCGCCCCCGAAACCAATAACTGCCGTCAGACTCCTTCCATAAACTGCAAAACCCGGAAGGGAAATTATGCCAAAGGGAACTGCAAACTCGAGCAAACAATAATTGCAAACACAAAACAAACCTCTCAATACGAGCAGCCCATAGATCACTTGAAAGAAGCTTCTCCCTCAATGTTCGAGCCCGCTTCTTGCCCTCAGGTGGCCTTGGCAACTCAACTTCCTTACCTAATTTCCTGGCCTCACAAAACCCACAAATCCAATCCCCTTCAGGAACTTCTTTTAAAGGAGGCCTCAAGCATTTCAAATGAAATCCACCTAAACAATTATCACACTCAATCATCACCATCTTCCCTGCCTTGAAGCACACGCTGCACTCTTCCACTTCTGGCTCCTCGTCGTCCGAGCTTCCATCATCTCTCCTCTTCACATACACATCATCTCCCACCTCGAATTTTCCCTCATCGTATATTACTTTCTTAAAGTAAACCCTTTTCTGATTCCTCTTTTCATGACCTGAAACACCAGTTTTACGGGCCACAGATCTCTTCATCACCTTTCTCTCATTTTCTTCACCCCTCTTCGGCTTATTATTTTTATCAAATTGGTCTGGTGATACCGGGCAGATCGAAGCCTCAACATCAACCACTCCAGAACTAAATGCATTGTTTCTCTTTCTTTTATGAGTTGCCTTCGCCGAATCATTATATCTCGACAGCTTTTGGTTTTTCGAAGAATCATTGGCTGCTGGTCGAGGAATTTCCTTCACCGTGGATGTTGGGTTTCTGAGCGATTCCTTGGTGGGTTTTCCGGCGCCAGAAGTGGGGTTTTGCGGATTAGAAACCCCGTCGAGCTTGAGGAACAAACGACGAGATGATCTGCGAGGAGGGTGGAGTGGTTGCGGCGTCTGAGGAGTGAGAGAGATTGAGGAAGAGTTGTCTGGTTTGCGATTGAAAAGCGGTGTGCTCTCATTACCAATGGGCTTCTTCTTTGGAGATCGAAGAGTTCTCCTAGGACTTTCTGCCATTGATGAGCGATCAATCAAGATAGGGGGGAGTCTGCTAGGGTTTTAACGGAGGCTGTGGAGAGAGAAATGGCGGGAAAAGTTCCCCCCTCTCCATCGTTCAATGTGAAGTGAAGTCAGGTATAAGCTAGAAGTCGCGGAGGGGCATTTCAGGTATTAGCGAAAAGGTAGGGTCTTTCGCTTTCTTTTAGCTTGCATACGAGTCCACATCCTCCCGTTACAAGTGAACGAGATATAAGCATAAACGACGATGTGTTTTAATTAAACAGAGTGCTAGCACAGTGAGGACTCTGGAAGAATGGTCGTCACTAACTTCGGCCTCTTGAACCTGCCAACTCTTCCTTCATTCCCTCCTTCCTTTCCCCAGCTACTCCCATATCTCTCACGCAACAAAATAAACGAAAGAACTTACTCTTTCTTTAGGTTTCTTGATCTTGCCTAATCCTGCAAATTATAAAAGCCAAATTTTCATCTCCAAACATGGATACAGATTTTCCAACACTAATTTCAACCATACGATAGAAAAATCCATTAAGCCATAACCCTAACCTTAATCCTAAACTCGATGTTCCTTCCCCCCTCTTTCCCTTCCTTTTCAAAAATTACCCCTACCTTTGCAATGACTACTTCTTCTCGTAAAGGAGCTAACACTACCATAGATGACAATGCAAAAGGAATTAGGAAAACTTAGAGACAGGTTGTTGGGGATAATTCAAGACTCTTGTTTGATTTTCAACCCCCTTATAGAGAAGGATGGTAAAATAATGGTGGCTCCTAGTTTAGAAGATTTACAATAAGGAGCTAAGACTTTAGAAGCTACTCTTGTAGATTTCTTCATAGAAAAAGGCCAACATTTCTGATAATACAAGCATAGGCTGCGAGGAATTGGAAAGAAAGAGGGCTTTGGAGGTAATGCTTGTTGAAGAAGGCAACATAATTTTTACCTTTTCTTCTAAATCGAAAGCTCAAAAGGTTATAAAAGAGGATCCCTGAAATATCTCTCAACTTCCTCTATTTTTTCAAAATTGGCAGCCGAGGATGGAGTTTTAAAAAATTAGAACGAAGATCATTCCCCTATGAGTGAATATTCACAATATCCCTTTGGAGTATTGGACTACAAAGAGGTTAAGTATGCTTGCAAGTTATTTGAGGAAACCAATCTGCATGGATGAAAATAATGCATTGAGGAAAAGAGTTGGTTTTACTCGATTATGTGTGAATATGAATTTGGAAAAGGAATTGAAAGATAGTATTCCGATCCTAAGATTGGCGGATAAAAACTCTCTAAGAGAAGATAGAGTCATGTTGACTTATCAATAGAAACCTTCCCTTAGAGCACAAGGCAAGTAATGGAAACCGATGGGAAAGCTTTTCATCAAAGGTGATTATTGGGAAGTGATGGGAATAAAAAAGAATGAGACTAAAAATTTGAAGGAGACGGAGGAGATAGAACAAGAAGCAGAAAATCAAGATATGGTATTGATAGTAAATGACTCCACCAACATTACGAAGGATATCCTAAAGGTGAAAAATACAGTTCCTATTCAAATTCTCCAAAAACTTTCAGAAGATTTCTGCAATTCTACTTTGAATAAAGAAAAAAATGATCTGGAATCTATTGGCACAAATCAGATTGAAGGCTATTCGGGCATTAATCAGAATGAGCTAGGTAATTCAAAGGTTGATATGCAAAAAGGAATTAATCAAGACAAGCAGTTTGAGCAGGTCACCTCTCGGAAAAGTAGTAGGAGCAATAGGAAAAGCTTCGAATGTAAAGCCAGTTGATTATGACTTTGATTGTATGGAATGTGTGTGGAATAATAAATCTTCAAAGCTTTGTGCTTTAAGGGATTTTGTGATAAAGGAAAAGTTGTGGGCTTTTTGTATGTTGGATACTAAAATAGAGAAGGAAATCTTAATAAATTGGGTTATTTGGGTAGTAACTGGCAGTTCACTACTAACCATCAAAGTCATGCTTATGGTATGATCATTATAGCTTATGATAGTAACTTTTTGAAACTTGAGGTTCCAGAATCTAGTCAGCAGTCACACTATGCTTTATTTCAAAATGGAAAGTTCTTGGGTTTTAGCTACTTTTGTCCATGGGTTCAACACTGTGTTCCAAAGAACTGATCTATGAAATTACTTAAGAAGGATCAAGCCTTCAATAAATTCCCCTTGGATGGTATGTGGTGATTTTAACACTACTTTGTATAGGTCAGAGGTTGAAGAAAATTGTAACTTACTCAACTACTCCCCGGATATGTATGACTATATGCAAGAGGTGGAACTTATTGATCCAAAAGTAGAAGGCCATAAGTTTACTTGGACGAATAAACAAAGTTTTAATTGAACATTAGGAAAAAAAACTGGATAGAGTTTTGGTAAATGTGGAATGGCTAAATTTTTTCTTAAGAAGCTCAGCAAAATAACTAAACTATGGTATCTCATATCACACTCCTATAAAGATAGTAGACTTGCTCACCTCCTACAGAGTCTAACACCCCTTTAGATTTAATAATTTTCTGGTTAACATGGAGGGCTTTCAAGAAGCTATACAGAAGGGATTAGAGCATGGATGTTATGGGACTAAGCAATACATTTGTATCCAAAAGCTCAAGGCTATGAAACAAGAGCTGAAGATTCTTAACAATAAGAGAGGACTAAATCTTACTAAGGAGATTGAAATTTCTGGGGATAAACTCTATTCTATTCAAAAAGCATTGGCAGAAAACCCCTTGGATGGAGCTCTAGCTACAGTAGAAAAAGAAGCTCTTAAAAACTACTTAGAAGTAGTGGAAAATCAACACTCTTTACTGAAGCAGAGAGCTAGAATAAAATGGTTAAAAGAGGGAGATAGATGTACAAAATTCTTCTTCAACTCTATGTTAGCTCGTAAGAATACTAACAAAATTACCTCCATTAAAATAGAAGCTAGAGTGGAGGTCTTTGGACAAGAAGACTTAGTTAAGGAAGCTATGAATTTCTATAGTAGGCTACTTGGATCATATTCTCCCCTAACTGAGTTGGAGTGCAACCTTAGTTAGTTTGTAACCTCTAAGATTCTAGATCATGAAGTTAATGGGTTAATAAGACCTATTAAAGATTAGGAAATAGATAAGGTTTTCTTTAGCATGAATGGATCTAAAGCTCCTGGTCCGGATGGATTAAATGGATTTTTTTATCAGAGAACTTGGAATAGTTTGAGAGGATTGGTCAAGGAGGCAATGCAGGAGCTCTTCCTAAATGGGATGCTACTAAAAGAAATAAACAAGACCTTTCTATGCCTGGTCCCTAAAAACTCTAGCCTGGAAACTTGGAATGACTACAGACCTATTTCGTGTATAAACTTCCTATACAAGATCATTTCTAAGATATTAGCAAATAGGGTAAAGGAGGTACTAAAATTTCTCATCAGTGAGAACCAAGGGGCCTTTTATAAAAGGCATAGATATAGGGGACAATATTATGATTGTTCTAGAGCTATTAAAAGGATACAACCATAGGAGAAGTCCTCAAAGTTGCACTATTAAAGTTGATCTACATAAAGCTTTTGATAGTATGAATTGGGGTTTTTTTATTAAAAACATTGGATATAATGAATTTTCCTTTAACCTTCATCAATTGGATCCAACAATGCACATGTATTGCTTCTTATGGGACCCTCTCTCCCCCTACCTATTCCTAATATGTATGGAAGTCCTCACTCAGTTCCTCAAACACAATACTTTAACTGAATCAAAATTCAAATATCACTATAAATGTAAGGAAATTTCTCTAACCAATTTATGTTTTGCAGATGATCTCATTCTCCTAAGCAAGGTAAATGTTTAGTTAGTCTCTCTTCTAATGAAAAATCTCAATCAATTTAAAGAGATGGTGAGATTATGTGTAAATTTTCACAAGAGCTTTATCATACTTTTCGAGAGTGCTTCTCACCTCTCAAATGTTTTAGCGCAAGCTACAGGTATGGAAGCTAAAGATCCTCCTCTACACTACTTGGGGATTCTTATTGCCGCTTAGATTCTATGAATGTCTACCTTTGATAGAAAAGATCTTAAAAAAATTGGGATCTTGGACCAATAGAGCTCTTTCCTGTGGGGGTAAACTTCAATTATTGAAATCAGTAATCTTGTCTATGAACACTTATTGGTGTTCATACCTTTTCCTTTCAAGAGGGTTCATTAAAATAGTACAAAAATTGATGAACCAGTTTTTATAGGGGAAAAGGAATGGAGAGAAAGGAATAGTCAAAGTAAGTTGGAAGACAATCTGTCAACCGAAAGATGAAGGGGGGTTAGGACTTAAGTCAATCTCTACTAAAAATAGATATCTTATGTCAAAGAGGATTTGGAGACTCCTTAGTGATAAATAATCAAGGTGGACCAAATGGATTCATTCTTATATAATAAGAGGAAGGAGTTTTTGGGCTCTAAAAATCAAGGTTAGTTACACATGGTTTTTTAAACCAAATTCTTGGAATGAGGGATAAGATCTACCAGCACACTACTTGCTAGATAAGGACAACTAATAGACTCACTTTATGGTATGATAATTGGTCAGGAAATGGTCCCTTAATACAAAACCAGATGGTCAATTTCCTTTTAAATCGATTCCCTAAGGATACTAAACTCCAAGCAATAATAAGGAATGGAGACTGGTTTCTAGCATCAGATGAGATTACACTCTTACATCTTCCTCAACTCAGAAGACATGGGGAGAGGGATAATTACTTCTGGAAGGGTATACCTATCTCGGGGATTATTGCAAAGGAAATCAGGAAGATGAGTGGAAGGCTAGAAAATAGAGTAGGGTGGGATGCTTTGATATGGAATAAGAACCTTAGACCTAATGTGAGTTTTCTGCTATGGTTGGCAATGTGGGACAGACTGAGCACTATGGATAGATTGAAATTCCTAACCTCTTCTAAACAATGCAATCTAGTGGATGAATCTAGAGACAATCTCTTATTTGAATGTGGTTCTCTAGAGGAATATGAGCAAAAATCTTTAATCTATGTGCCCCAGAATTCAACATTTACAAACTCACAGACATCATACAAGAGCTTCCTAAAATGAACATTTCAAAATATGATAGGGCTATAACTCTACTATCGATGGCTACATGTTTCCAAATGATCTAGAAAGAGAGGAATAGCAAAAGGTTCAAAGGCCAATCTACTTCAATAAGCTCTCTTATAGAGCTCACTACTGCCAGCATACGGGAGCAACCGATTATAAATCAATTAAACCTATACTGTAGTAGGAGAATGACTTATGTATGGAGGATATAGCTATATCTAGTTCAATTCCAAAGAAGTAGCTACTCAACACATGCAATCCACTATGTAGAAACTAATCACAACCACAATTCACAAAAGGAAATTGAGGAATAGACATATTGGAACTATTCCCCTCTTAAGGGATGAACACATTATGTGGAACACTGCTCAAATTCACAAGTTTGTACTATGTTAAATCAAGCGAGGATCTTCTCAAAGAAGTATGAAAGCAATTAAACACATACTTGTATAGGGATATCTCATCCTCTTTTTAGGGGAAGATGTTGAAGTCCCTGTAAACTTATAGGGAAGCAAGTTATGACCAAAGATATCAGATTAGACATACCAGTTCGACAAAAGTGATCGATGAAAGAAGAAATAGACTAGTTCATGGAAAAGTGACTGACCAGAGTCCTCATCTTCCTCTTTCGACTGTCACTGAAGATCAGTTAAGCCCACGAAGAGTCCCCTTCCATCTATGGAAATAAAGAAAATTTTCTTAGATATTCAAAACCATAATCTCTAAAAGATGTCAGAGAGGGAGATGCTTACCTGTAAAGAACAATTGATTGGAAGTAGAATGGAGAACATGAGGTCCCTTGGAGCCACTGAAAGCCCACGAAGAGTCCCTCAGAAAAGAAACAATTTCTTAGAGAAAACCCTAATCTCTAAATGAGGACCGAGAGAGAGTTGATTATCTGTGAAGAAGAGTCGGATGGAAGAAGAAGGAAGAACAGGTTGTCACCTGGAGCCACTACAAACTAACGACCTCATCGCCAATTGCAGCCCTAATCGACCGTCTGAATCAAGTAACATTTCGAAGACTCGAGAAAGTTAGGGTTCGTTTTACCCTAAAAGTCTTAGTTAGGTGATGCTGGAATGGCGTCGTGTAACGTGGACCTCTGATGTTTTGTGTTTAAGTAACTTTAGGCACGTGTCTAAGACTTCTTTATGTAATTTTATCAGATTTAATTTAATGAAAATTTTTAATTTCTAAAAATAAAACTTTAGGCTAGCTAAACCATTATATAAGTTAACTTAAAAGCTTTAACTTTAGGTATTATTTTAAAAGTTTCTCACAAAGTATTTTAATGTTGAAAATTTTTTTATTTAAAATCTTCCAAATTTATTCTTAATGATAAAAAATTATATACACTATGTGCATATAATGAAGAGCTCTTTGATCATTGGATGACTAAGATAAAGTTACAAGAAGAATTATAGTGATTTGTTATAACTTTAAGTGATTGATTCTTTCTTGTTCTTGAGTTTTTACTTGAATTTTCTTGAAACTCTCTTGAATGCATATGGGTTGTATTTTAATTTTTTATTCTCTGATTGTTCAATTAATTTAATTGGCTCTTTTATTGACTTTACTCTTCTATTGAACTTAATCTTTTACACATTGATTGATTTCACTGTCATAGAACTATTGATATCATAAAAAATAAATTCATTAAAAACCATTAAATTATCAATTCGGATCTCACTTGATCTAACAACCTTCTTGTATCAAATTTATGTACCATCTCCATTAATTCTTTAAGGAAGTAAATGAAGGAAAAAAAATGCATAATGCTCATTGGCTAAAGAGTCTATCCACCAAGCTAGCCAACCTGCCTAACCTGCTCAACCTGTGCAAGGAACATTTAGAAACCTTTCTAGCTTACAACAGAAATGGAGATGAACTTCAAGAGTCTAATCTATGCAGGTGTTAGGCTGCTCTTAAAGAAAGCTTCAAAGACTACATTTAAAGTACCAACTATCGTTTTCTGCCATTTATTATTCTCTTCCCACAACATCACATGATGGCTGTCTAGAAAAGACATATTCTAGTTCTTCCAAAGGATAAGGTTAGCACTTTACAAATTAACTTATGTGGCTCCTTTCCGCGTAACATATTCCCTCAGCTTGCGTTTCATATAATATGCCTTAAGTAGAACTTGCGATTAAATCAATCAATTGTTTCATTTTTGTTTTGTCTGGAGAACATGGACGACCCCAAGTATGCTTATGGTTACCCTCCCCCAGGTGTTAGCGTTAACTTCAGTGACACTATAGTGTTATCTTCCTCAAGTTTGTATGTTATTGCCATGTTTCAGCTTGTCCTGTACTGAAGATGTTTTTTTTCCTCGTGAGAATTTGAGCATCGTTCACTATATCTTGCACGATCTTAACCGGTCTTTGATTTTGTTCTTGGTTGCATGTTGAATGGCCAAAATTTCCATCTAGAAACGGTAAATTTTTACTTTGTAACCAAGAATGGGCAAACTCATCCATGTTTTTTCTTCCTTAAAAGGCCAAAACTTGTATGTTCTTCTAATCATTGCAGAAACATTGCATCTCTGCACGGAGCATATTTGATTGCCTTGTACTTCAATATTTCCTATATACTCAGATGTTTAGATTTTCTGTTTTCATACTTCTAATGCTTTTATGGCATTCAGGTCATCGAGAGCCGCCATCAGTAATGGCACCACCACAATACTATGCTCCGCCTCCACCACCACCGCCACCACAACCAAAGAAGGAAGTAGGCTGTATTGAAGGATGGTATATATACATGTTCTTCTCATATTTCTCATTAGTACTGCATGCTGACTGATTATAAGAAGTTGTGGATGTATGCAAAACTTATGCTTCATCTAAGTTTGTCTAACGATTACATGTTCTTTTTGGTTTTTGCAGTCTTGCAGCTTTATGTTGTTGCTGCCTCTTGGACGAGTGCTGTTGTGACCCCTCTATAGTGTTCACCACATAATTGCTTGTTTTGCTTACAGTTAATTTACTGTTTTAAAATGTTCTTTATGTTCTATAAGAAGTAAAGTCGTTTGCTTGATCTTGCATAGTTCATACATAGATCAGTATCCAATACAATTGCGATCTTGTCTTTCTCTCTAGGAATCAAGTCCTCTTTACTCGTGATAATTTCTCTGGAAATGAATATATAGTTTAATCATAACACTTATTTGCAATTTACGAAAAGGGTGCTGAGAAACAAGTTACATGAAAGCTTTCATGGGTTAGATTTATTCTAAACAATTTTAGCAGACAAGGTTTTGTTCCCAATCAACTTGCAAGTTGCAAGTGGCAACGCAAAGTGGCTGGTCAGAAGAATTCACCGCAGAGTTATTCTTTTCTCAAATGTAAACACAACGTTTGATCTAACCCGATATTATACGTTTGAAAAGGCACAAAGAATCAATTTTGCTTTAGCCGCTTTTGAGCTGTTATACATTATAATTTAAGGGGTTACGTGGGGTCTATATTAGCTTTTTGCATTTCTTTGCCAAGGTGATCATTTAAATATGTTTTCACATAATGAAAGGGAAAGAGTAGAGAAGTAAGCAATAGCATGCTTCCCAAAGTTTATATCCTCAGGCTAATAGAATGAAATCAAGTAGTCCCCATGATTTTATTACATTATGTTATAGCCATCTAGTCAGGATATGAAGAGTGACTCGGATGAGAAGAATTAAAAGTATATATTGCGGCTGAAAGAACCAAAACTTTTTCCCCAAGAGAAACGACAAAGGAACCACTGGTAAAGAGCTTGATGTGGACCAGATATTTATTGCTCATTGGCTTATTGGCTAATCGTTTCTGACCCTACTGGGAAAACTTTCATTGATATGGAGAAGGCAACAGATCGCATTAGTCATGGAGAAAAGGTAAACCTCAGTACTACTACTGCTTAAGCGTGACCCACGTGCAATGGATGTATGTCCTAGTCTGGTAGTGTAATTAGGATCCTGGAATGGATGTATGAGTGCAAAAGAGTAAGATAACTTCTCATGTTATCCCTTTTTCTTAAAAGGATTTCAATGAAGCATGACCTCGTCTCTCGACATCACAAGGACAACACCCTTTCATGCTGTTATTTTGCAGGGACAAAAACAAATATGTAGCTGAAAACTTGGCAGAAAACGATAGCTTTTCTGCACTGTATCCACATCCTAGATTTTTCCTTCTCTGCTTGGAACAAAGTAGGAATCCAGTTCTAGTCATTTCTCAGGTGATGTCAGCTTGTCCTAAGCAGCAATCACATCATGTAAAACACAGATGAGTTTGAAACTCTCTATGCAGAAGCTGAACAACCAAAGCCCAGAGGAAAAATAATAATCTAAAGCCAAATTGAAACACGGTCTAAATCTGGAAATCACATTCACGTAAACAGACAGATTGATTGATGGGCAATCATGGTCACAAGTTACAGACTTATCACGGTTTCTTTCCTGCACAAGCACACAGTCTTTTCAGTAATCTCAGCTTTTTGCCTTGTATCAGCTAGTTCACTGCTCTGCCATTTGTTAATTTATCGAAGTCGTTTTCACTAAGAAAGATGCCATCTATTGTTGCCAGTACCCAGAGAGAGTAAATGCAATAGAAAGATGCCATTTATTGTTGCCAGTACCCATGGAGGGTAAATGCAATAGAAAAAGTAAAGTTGATCAAATATAAGTGAAGATGTATGCTACTATGGTTTTATCCACTGAAACTTGAAAGAGAGTTGCCACCAAAACATATCACTCATCAGAATCTCAAATAACAGTTCATTTTAGTACAATTCCTATGCTTAAAACTGTTCTTACTGGGTTATAAAAACACATTACCCACAATTTATTACAAATTCCCAACACGATCATCTCAGTTTGGAAGTCAAGGAAAAGACTTGAACGATGTTGTTAGTGTTGGCCAACAGTCTTGTTAGATAAAGATATCTCTACCACGACACTAAAACTAAGCTGGCGACACTTTTGATGTGTGGATATCCACCACTTGACGAGCCTATACCTTGCCATATATATAGTGCTGGGAAGGAGAGGAGTCGTTAGATGGAGATGTGTTCTCTCTTTCAGTGTTAGATGAATGTTGTTGGATTGTACCAGCATAGCATGTATGGACAACTTAAGGGACAAGAAACATGGGACATCTTCGAACCCAAGTCTGGAGTCCCAACACATACTCTCTATCAATTTCATGGTCCAAGAAATGGGCCTATTGACATAAAATATCACAGTTACCATCCCATCTTTCACCAACTCTTGGATTTGATAGTTCATTCAATCTGAAACTTTTTTTTTTTTTTACGTTAGGTATCCTGGCTTAGTCAGATTAAATCCTAATCTTCTAGAACCCCACCTCAAGAGCCTAGAGGAGGTAAATCTGGAACCCCAAGATTCCTCAGGTTCCTACGTAGTCTGTACACATTTGTGCACAAGGAGTCTTCACATACTTGATTGGTCAGCGGATGATTGATCACTGGCTCCCCTCTGCTCAGCATCAGGTTCCCATC
>JANTPM010000005.1:16300410-16314453 GCA_025434745.1 Erythroxylum divaricatum
GCTTGGATTTTAGCTATGCAAGAGGAGTTAAATCAATTTACAAGGAATAAAGTTTGGTCTCTAGTCCCTAAACCATCTAATAAATCTATTATAGGAACTAAATGGGTATTAAAAAATAAACTAGACGAATCAGGAAAAGTAACCTGTAATAAAACTAGATTAGTAGCTCAAGGCTATAATTAACAAGAAGGAATAAACTATAATGAAACATATGCTCCTGTAGCTAGATTAGAAGCTATTAGGATTTTGCTTGCATATACTATTTTTCATAATATAAAACTATTTAAAATGGATGTGAAAAGTGCATTTTTGAATGGTTCTATAGACGAAGAAGTTTATACAAAACAACCCTCAAGTTTTAAAGACATTGATAAACCATATTATGTGTATAAACTTCATAAAGCTTTGTATGAATTAAAACAAGCATGTCGTGCTTGGTATCATCGTCTGAGTTCATTTTTGTTTTAAAATGACTTTATTAGAGGTCAAATAGATAAAAAATTATTTAAAAAAATATTAAAAATGATTTTATCATTGTACAAATATATGTAGATGATATCATCTTTGGTGCAACTTCTAAAAAATTATATTCAAAATTTGAAAATCTTATGAAAAATGAATCTGAAATGAGTATGATAGGTGAATTAAAGTCTTTCTTGGTTTACAAACTGAAGAAAATATTTTTGTTCATCAACAAAAGTATATCAAAAAACTTTTAGTCAAATATAAAATGGAAAATGTTAAACCAATGTCAACTCCTATGCATCCTTCAGTTGTCTTAAATAAGGATGAAGTTGATAAAAAGATTGATCAAACTCTTTTTAAAGGAATTATTGGTTCTTTGCTTTACCTAACTATAAACAGACCTGATATAATGTTTAGTGTTTATTTGTATGTAAGATTTCAATCAGATCCTAGAGAATCTCATTATATTGCTGTTAAAAGAATTTTGAGATACTTGACAGGTTCTACTGATCTTTGCTTAATGTATGAGAAAGGTAAAGATTTCAGGTTAATTGGCTACTATGATGTTGATTATGCTGGAGATAGGATTGATAGAAAAAGTACAAGTGGAAGTTATCACTTTTTTGGTCATAATCTAATTTCTTGGTTAAGCAAGAGGCAAAGTTCAATTGCTCTATCTATTGCAAGCTGTTTTTCACAGATGTTATGGATTAATTATCAGTTAGAGGATTGTTCTATCCAAGAAGACCATATTACAATCTTCTGTGACAACACAGGTACTATTAATCTCTCAAAGAATCCAATACAACACTCAAGGGCAAAGCATATTGAATTTAGACATCATTTTATAAAAGACTATGTACAAAGAGGGATCACCAATCTAAAATTTGTTGAGACGAATCATTAATAGGAAGATATCCTCACCAAACTCTTAGGTGAAGACAAATTCAAGGAAATCAGATGAAACCTGAATATGGTAATGTTAAATAACCATTCGTCTGACACTCCATGATCCAGACAATTCGTTCAGAAGAAGTTGAAAAGTCATAAGTTTTCAAGTAAAATAGTAACTGTAAGTTACGAATTGTAACTTTTCAAGAGTATGTATAAAAAGGAGATCTTCTCAAGATTCTGAAACACCTTACACTCTAGAATTTTCTTAAAAATCTTCAAAACCAACTTGTTTAAAGTGCTCTCAACAAAGACGATCCAACACTCTGTTCTAAACTTCAAACTCCTCTCATTTTCACATCTTTATCTTTTTATACTAACCTTGCTTCATTAAGTAAAATACATTTCTGTGTTCAGTGTTTATTTGTTATAGATTAAAAATGTCGAAATCTCTTGTCTATAGGAGACTAGTTGATTTCATTTCCTTGAAGAAAAATTAGATGGTTATCGAACCAGAGATTGAAGCAGTTGGTTGGAAAATTTTCTTCAACATCCGAGAGACAGTATATCTAAATGAATTATATGAGTTCTGGAAGAATACGAAGGTAGTAGACAATACCTTGGTATCGATGGTAGATGGGTTGTCGATAATAGTCACACAAAATTCTATCGAGAAGGTTATTGGGTGTCCAAGTATTAGAGCAAAACTGTTTAACAATACAGAATGGATCGCTCAAAGTCATATAGACAAAGCTAACATCAATCGACAACTATATGGATGTAGTAATCCAGAAGTCAAGAAGTCTTCAACCTTCATTCCGAAGGCTAAGGTTCTTTATTCACTTCTTCTCCATTATATCCTACCAAGAGCAGGATCAAAGGACATAATGACAATGAATGCTGAATATTGTCTGTTTCATCTAATTACTCACCAACCCGTTAATCTTCCATTCTTAATTATAAAGTACATAATAACGGATACAGAGGATTATTATTTGAAGAGTGATTCTTTACCTTACAGTATGCTGTTAACAAGATTCTTCAAAGAATCTGGAATCCTACTTGATAGAGAAAACATAGTAAAGATTAATGTTAAGAGTGTTATTAATGCCTCGACTATTCACAAAATAGGAATCAAGACTGAAGTTGAAGCGGATGTAGATTTTACACCGAAAGCAAAGTCTAAGGGGGACCTTTTAGTAAGACGAAGCAAGAGTGAACATGTTCCATCTGAAATACAAGCAAAACCTCGATCGTATGGAAGAATATCCGCAGAGGAAAAGGTTGAACAATCGTCTGATGTGCCAATACAAGTCAAGACAATTCTAAAAAAGAGGGAGGAAAGCAAGGTTCAATAATCAACTTACCAAGTGTCTTTAAAGAGGAAGGTTGAGATGCTCCAATTAGAAAGGCCCAAACTGTAAAAAAAGGTCACCAAGATTATTGACCTTATGAGAACAAGAACAGAAGAAGCAGAAAGTTATGATTCTTGGTGGAGATTCTGAGAGTAAAAAGAAGCAAGAGCAACAACAACAACATACCAAATCAATTGTCTCTATCCCTCAAATTCAATTAGCACAATCATTTGGAGAGACAGAGATAAAAAGGAAGTTAGTATTTAAGAAGAAGAAGCCTTAACAATAACTCTCTTCCAAACCAGCAGAAGAACAAAAGAACATGAAGCTTATTTAGAAGAAGGTTTCTTCATCTAATGTTCCACAAAAGACACAGACTGTTGAACACCAACTAGTACCTTACAACCCTCTTCAACCAATAAAGAAAAAGGATTTGAAAATGAAGATCATAGAAGAATCGACACCTGATCGAAATAGAAGTTCAATTATCATCAGAGAACCTTCCAAACAGATAGTTAAGGTTCAAGTTGACCCTATATTAGTAAACGATCAGACGATACATCTTCTCAGTCATAAAGAACGAAGACTATATGGTACTCTGCGAGATGAAAAGTCAGAACCATATCCATTGAAGGTTACAAAAGATCATTATACAATCTATCCGATAAGCAGAACGATAATCAAGATTGTACCAGATGTACAACCTAGATGTCCAACACCCATAATAAACGAAGGGAAAGGAAAGAAAATGTTTTCTGAAGTGTATGAAGATGATCTTACAGAAGAACAGATTTAAGTGGTAGTGAAGAATATAGACAATGTATGTCATGCAGTTTAACCTATAGGTGTCTATCTATCACATCACATATCAAGGGCATCAAGAAGTCAATTTTGAGTATCTACCAAAGACAAAAGTTTCAAGGTCGCTGGCACAGTTTCAGAAGGAAGGTATAGAAGTATCATAGTTGAAGGTATCAATTTTAACTTAGAAACCTTTGTGCATTTAATCATTCATTTCAGACCCTTAGGTTTTATACCTTCAGTTAAAAATGTTTTACACCTTTTTGGGCAACCAATTTACAAACTATCCAGACCTGATGATCTTGATATTCAATAAATCTTCAAATTACCCTCAATCAAAATCATAGAATTAGACGATTCACCTAAAAAACCATCTGTTTTTTAACACCCTTATCCACTTAGTGAAATACTAAAAGATGCTACTATTAATTCGGAGTTCTTGAAGCATTTCATCAAATGGACTAAAGCTAGTCACAAGCAGATGGAAGTTCAGGAAGCCTTAGTAAAAACATTGAGGAAATTCATACTAAGGTTGATGAGCTAGGTGATGCAGTGGGTTATCTTCATGAGGAAATAGTACTTCTACATGTTTCTATTGAACAAGACCTCAAGCCAATCCACAATGATATTCAACACATGTATTCTGAAATTCTGAAGCATCTAAAATGAGCTATCTTTTTGATTAATAACAAATAGGGGAGAAAAGTGGAGTACATTAGAAAGCATTCATTATATATCTTATGCATATCTTGTGTATTGCTTTATTTGTTATTTATTTGTTTATTTGTTTATCGTCTGAATATTATTTTATCTTCTAATATTATGATTATTTGTTATCATCAAAAAGCGGGAGATTGTTGAGTTAAGAAGACTTCACTTCTTTTATTAATTTTGATGAAAATCAAATAATAATAATCATAGAAATGTGTGAATTATTTTGATGAGTTTGTTAAGTGTACAGATAGATGTAAGTGACACAAATCGTCAACTCAAGACAATACTAAAGACTCAAGACGATACTTAAGTAAAAGCTGAATAAGATAAAGCGTCTTAGATGGATCAGACAAAGCATAACACTAGACGAAGCATAACACCAGATGAAGCATACGAAATCTATACAAGACGATGCAAATGAAAAATATTCTAGAATGTCAATCAGTTAGTTAGTTGGAGTTAGTTACAGGACTCACTTAATAATGATTTTTAGAAGATTCAATAAGCTGATTTCTTAAAAAGACAGTTAAAGATTTAGGTTATAAATATTAGTTATGGTCGTAAACTAAATAATGTACAAAAGAGAACATCTGATTGTACAAAACATACTTAGAGAAATTATGTACTTAAGTGTAAAAGAAAGAGAGCAAATACATCTGTAACAAGAAACTCAAACAATATCTTTCCAAGCGAAAGAAAGACTAGAGCCTAGAGAGGCTAAGGAAGCAGATAAAGAATACTTTATGAGAGAGACTTGAAGAGACTCTGCAAGTGCAAAAATAATACTTGTAATGTTGAAGGATATAGTGAAATCTCAAACAAACTCTGAGGACTAGACGTAGCCTAAGGTTAATGGTAAACCAGTATAAATCGCAATGTCATATTCTCTAACCCTTATCTCTTTAATTTTCTTATTGTTAGAAGAATATATACTAATTTTTCGTTGTTGCATTACTCATCAAATTAAGTGAATTGTTTTGTAATCATCTGAATTTGTAAAGAAAATCAAGAAGATTTTAAAGATTAATATCTTAGAAGATTTAACATAATTCAACCCCCCTTTTTGTGTATTCTACATATTATACGTGATTTCTATCTTATCAAGTGATTTACTTAAATTGGTATCAAAGCAAGGTTTCCAAGAAACACTGTGACAAAGTGAGGACAAAGATCCATGGCTAAATCATATGTTTTTATAGTAGAAGGTACCTTAGTCTCAAGACCCCATGCATTCAATGGTAAAGATTATCATTATTACAGAATACGGCTCTTTATAGAATCCACACATATTGATCTTTAGGATATCATTGAAAGTGGTCCATATACACTAGCAGATAACGAAGGGAATAATATCTCTCATGACAAATGGTCGGTTTATTAGAAAGCTCACTTTCAATTAAACTCAAAGGCCAAGTTCTTTTTAAGTTGTTCTCTAAGAAGTAGTGAATATGATAAGGTTCATGGATGTGAATCTACAAAGGAAATGTGGGATAACTTAGCTATTGCACCTGAAGGCACAAATCAGGTGAAAGAATCCAATATTAGTATTCTTGTTCATCAGTATAAGCTGTTCACGATGAAAGATGATGAGACTATTGATCAGATGTTTGGACGATTCCAAACAATTGTTAATGGACTTAAAGCTCTAGGGAGAATCGATGATAGTTAAGATCATGTCAAAAAGATTCTTAGAAGTAAGGACAATACAAGAGGCCAAGGATTTAAGTAAGCTGCAGCTAGATGAATTTCTTGGTTCACAGAAAATCCATGAAGTAGAGCTTGATGCAGAAGATAAACCCAGAAGGGATAAATCTGTTGCATTAAAGGCTGGTCAAAAGAATCAAAAGATACAGAAAAATAAAAGCACATCTTCAAAGGCATTAAAGATTGAAGAAATCAAGAATGATGATGCTAGTGAATCTGATCAAGATTCAAGTGAAGATGATGATGAACTATCCTTCATTTCAAGAAAGATTAGGAGGATGTGAAAAAGAAAGTGAAGGGAATAAAGACTTTTCTTTTAAGAAGAATAGCAAAGACGAATTAAAGAATGAGAAAGGTTCTATCGTCTGCTGTGAGTGCAACAAACCAGGACATTACAAGTATGAATCTCCATTGCTCAAAAGAAAATGAAACAAAAGTAAAGAAAACAAAAAGATCATGATGGCAACTTGGGAAGATTTGGATTAGTCTAAATTTGACTCCGATTCAGAAGCATCAGAACAAGCAAATATATGCTTGGTAGCTGAAAAGGAATGAGAAGATAAGGTAACTTCTAACTTTAATGAACTTCAAGAGTCGTATTTAGAATTGTTAGAAGATTCATATGCTATATTAAAACAATATAGGATTTTGAAAAAGAAATTTATTGAAAGCTTGAAGAACACGGAAGTTTTAGAAAAAGAAAATGTCTGCTTTAAGAAACAAGTGGACGATATGAAAAAGAAAGTAACTGTAGATAGATCTGAGGAAATTAATCAACTGAAACAAAGGACTAATAGTCTTTCAACAGATTTATCAACATTTACTGAAAGTACAAAAAGGATGAATGATATGATTGGAAAATATAGACATCCAAATGATAAGAGTGGTTTAGGGTTTACTAATAGTAATGTTTATCATAATAAGAGTTTTGTTCCTAACAGAAAGAAAAAGAAACAATATTCTTATTACTTGAGGAATAAATGTAAGTCTAACCCCAATGGACCCAAGAAAATATGGGTACCTAAGAAAGACATAATATATACTGCAGATCTCCTTTCTTGGAAAAAGCAACCAGCACTAATGGTACTTGGATAGTGGATGCTCGCGACACATGACAGAAAGAAGGTTTATATTCCTAGACCTCCAAAATAAGCAAGAAAGATCAGTAATTTTTGAAGACAACCAGCAGGGCAAAATAGTTGGAGTCGGTAAAATTGTTTTTATTTATTGCAGATCACAAATGGAGCAATCTCTTATCTATGGGAGACACGTTGATTTCATCTCTTTGAAGGAAAATCAGATGGACATTGAACCAGAAATTGAAGCAGTTGGCTGGAAAAATTTCTTCAAGGTTCGTGAAAAAGTCTATTTAATTGAGATATATGAGTTCTGGAATAATGCAAAGGTGGTGGACAACACCTTAGTATCAATGGTAGATGGATTGCAAGGTTCATGAAAAAGTCTATTTGAATGAGATATATGAGTTCTGGAAGAATGCAAAGGTGGTGGACAACACCTTAGTATCAATGGTAGATAGATTGTCGGTTATCGTGACACAAGATACTATTGAGAGAGTCATTGGATGTCTTAGTATTGGAGCAAAACTGTTTAACAATACAAAATGGATTACTCAAAGTAGTGTAGATAAAGTGCACATCAATCGCCAACTATATGGAAGTAGTAATCTAGGAGTTAAGAAGGCTTCAACCCTTATTTCGAAGGCTAAGGTTTTACATTCATTGCTTCTCCACTGTGTTCTACCAAGAATAGGCTCAAAGAATATTGTGACAATGAACGATAAACATTGTTTGTTTCACCTACTCAATCACTAACCCATTAATCTTCTGTACTTGATTTTGAACTACATGATGAAGTTAAAGGGACATTCTAGCTCTTTACCTTATGGTATGCTGTTGACAAGGATTTTTAGAGAATTTGAAATCTTACTCGACAGAGGTAACATGGTAAAAATGGATATGAAGACCATTATTAATGCCACTACTATTCACAAAATGGGAATAAAGTTTGAAGATGAAGCGGATACAGGTTCTACACCGAAAACAAAGTCTGAGGGGGAGCTTGTAGTAAGACGGAGTAGGAGTGAACGTGTTATGTCTAAAAGAAAAATAAAACCTCGATCGACAGGAAGAACATCTGTAGAAGAAAAGACTGAAAAATCATCTGATGTACCAATAAAAGCTAAGGCGGTTCTATACAAAGAGAAAAAAACAGGCTCAACAATCATCACAACAAGTGTCATTGAAGAGAAAGGCTAAAACACTTCAATCAAAAAAATGCAAACATTCAAAAAGGTCACCAAGACTGTTGACCTTATGACAACAAGAATAAAAGAAGCAGAAAGCTCTGATTCTTGGTGGAGATTCTGAAAAGCAAGAGAAAAGACAGCATTCTACCAAATCAATTATCTCTATTTTGCAAAGTCAATTAGCAAAATCATCTAGAGAGACAGAGATAAAAAGGAAGTTAGTATTTGAGAGGATCAAACCTCAATAATAACTTTCTTCTAAACCAGCAAAAGAACAAAAGAAGGTGAAGCCTAGTCTGAAAAAGGTCTCTTCATCTAATGTTCAACAAAAGCCTAAGACAGTTGAACACCAATTGGAACCTAACAATCCTTCTCAACTAATCAACAAAAAGGATTTGAAAATGAAGATTATAGAAGAATTAGTACATGTTCAAAATATAAGCTCAATTATTATCAGAGAACCTTCGCAGAAGACAGTCAAGGTACAAATCGAACCTATATTGATTAGCGATCAGTCAATACATCTTCTCAGTCATGAAGAACGAAGACTATATGGTATTCTACGAGATAAGAAGGCAGAACCATATCCAATGAAGATTTCAAAAGGTCGGTATACAATCTATCCAATTACGAGCAGAACATCGATTAAGATTGTACCAGATATACAACCAAGATGTTCAACCCCTGTGAGAAACAAAGAAAAAAGAAGATGTTTCATAAAGGGCATGAAGATGATCTTACAGAAGAACATATTCAAGTAGCTATGAAGAACATAGATGATGCATGTATTACAGCTTAACCTGGAGGTATTTATGTTTCACATCACATTTCAAAGGCATCTGGAAGCCAATTTGGAGTTTATACCAAAGATGAAACTTTCAAGGTAGTTAGCACAATGACAAAAGGACAGTACAGAAGTATCACAGTTGAAGGTATCAATCTCAACTTAGAAACCTTTGTGCATTTAATCATGTATTTCAGACCCTTAGGTTTCATACCTTCAGTCAAAGATGTGTTACACCTTCTTGGGCAACCAATTCTTAAACTACCTAGACCTGATGATCTTGATCTACCAGAAGGAAAACAAACCTTCAAATTGCCCTCAATCAAAATCATAGAGTTAAACATTTTACCTACATAACCATCTGTTGTTGAAAACCTTCATCCGCTTAGTGAAATACAACAAGATCCTACTGTTAATTCGGAGTTTTTGAAGCATTCCATCAATTGGGCGATAGCAAGTCACAAACAGAAGGAAGTTTAGGAAGCCTTAGCAAAAGAAATTGAGGAAATTCATACTAAGGTTGATGAACTTGGTCACTCAATGGGTGATCTTCATAAGGAAATAGCACTTCTACGGGTTATTATCGAACAAGACCTCAAGATGATCCGCACTGACATGCAACATATGTTTTCTGATAGTCTGAAGATGAGCTATCTTTTTTATTAATAACAAATAGGGGAGAGCAAGGGGAGAACGAGAAGAGAAGATAAAAGTAGAAGAAGAGAAGATAGAAAGCATTGTATATATCTTATGCATGCATTTCTTATGTTTTTGCTTTGATTATTATTCGTCTATTCGTTTGAATATCATTTTATATTCTAAAATTATGATTATTTGTTATCATAAAAAAGGGGAGATTGTTAAGTCAAGAAGACTTTACTTCTATTAATTTTGATAACAATCAAATAATAATAATCTTAGAAAGGTATGAACTGTTTTGATAGGTTTGTTGAGTTTTTAGAAAAATGTAAGTAACACTTAGTCAAACTCAGAAGATGCATGGTCAACAACAAACGATATATCTACAACAAACGATATATCAGCAACAGACGATACGTCAGCAACAGACGATACGTCAACAACAGATGATACATCAACACCAGACGAAATACAACACCAAACGAAGTGCAACGTCAAACAAAGTGTGATAACAGACGAAGTGTGATTACAGAAGAACTATTATACCAGATGATACAAAAGAAAGCTATTCTAGAACGATAGTCAGTTAGTTAGTTGGAGTTAGTTACATGACTCAACCCATAACGATTTTTAAAGATTCAAAAAGCAGTTTCTCAAGAAGATAGTTGAAGACTTAGGCTATAAATACTAGTTCTAGTCGAAGACTAAATAACGTTTTTACAAGAGAGAAAATTTTATTGTAAATACTTAGAGAAATTCTATATTAAAAGTGTGAAAGAAGATAGGGAATACATCTATAACGTGAAGCTCAAAAACATCTTTCCTAGAAAGAAAAAGAAAGGCTAGAGCCTGAAGAGGTTAAGAAAGAAGATAAAGAATACTTTGTGAGAAAGACTTGAAGAGGCTCTACAAGTGTAGAAAAAATACTTGTAAAGTTGAAGAGTATAGTGAAATCTCAGACAAACTCTGAGAATTGGACGTACCCAAGATTTAGGATAAACCAGTATAAAATCGCGACGTCTATTCTCTAACTCTTATCTTTTACTTTTCTTATTGTTAGTTTGTATGATGATGATTGAGTTTTTCATATTAATTGTAGTTATTATTTATATATGAAATATTTAAAAATTATTATTGTTTCATATTAATTGTGATTATTATTTATTATTATGATTTTTGAAGATAGGGTTGATGTAAACTTATAAAGTATACAACACAACTGTACAATATACCAATAGACTATTTTACAAATTTTTAAAAAATTCAAGAATTATTTCATAAATTTTAAAAAATTATCCGAAACAGTACTGTGCCAGAACCAAAAATTCAAGAATTATTTCATAAATTTTAAAAAATTATCCGAAACAGTACTGTGCCAGAACCCAATCCGAAACTAAGTCAGGTACGGTATTCACAACTTTGATTTAGATCATTTTTAAGGTTGAAAGGATGCTTTATCCTCTAAGGTTTTCACCAAAATTTATGTTAAAACCTCTTGTTTGTTAGTACTTAAAAAATATCTTAACATTTTACAAATCATTTGATTTATCCCTGATGCTATGTTTGGTTAGATGTAAGGTTTTTAATGGAATAGAATGGTTTATAATAGAATGAAATGTAAATAGATGTAATATTAGAAAATTGGTCTTTAGGAGAGATAAAAAGGTCCATAATGTAATATAATAAAATATTGTTTGGAAAAAGAGTTTATAATGTAATATAGTGAAATTTTGTTTATCATTTCCATCATAAACCTCTCAAATCGAAAGTTTCTCATTTTTATTGTTTATGATGAAATAAGATTTAATATAAAATTATCTTCTTTTATCTAATTTCATTCCATTCTATTATAAATCATTCTTTTAAATAATAAAATAAGGTTTTTTTATTTCATTATATTAATAAACTGCCATATTACAGTCTCAAATTTCTATCAGTATTCAGTTTTTCATTACTAAGTGACGTTTTTTAAGTTAGAGGCGCACGTTAGCCACATAGGCTACTGACATGGTCGTCAAATTATTTCAGCTTTATATTCTCTCTCTAGATAGTGCACTCTCCCATTTTGTAGTTTACTCATTCATTAGTATATTTCTCATTTTCATCCCAAATGTGAAATATTTTTTACTTTATGGCCCATTTTCTTTTTTTCTTATTATTTTTTAAATGAGAATTGTAGATGAATGATTTACTTTGCTTAGGTCAACATCGAATACAGAATCACATGGTTGTATCTTAATAATGGTAATGCATTTGTTTTGACTTTTTACATTAAATTTTAGGGTTACTTTATCAAATTAATCTTCTCCTAACTGTTGAAGACTTCCTATAGTTTTGTTTTTATAACACCTATCTCACTGCTGTCAACATTAAACTCCAATATGGTGCCATTTTTGTTACATAGGACTAAATGTGAAATGTTAGTGTTATCTAATGAACAACTTCGTGTGGGTTATCAACCCATATAACATCTTACGTCATGTGATGTCATTTTGTAAGCATTTTAAATTTTTTTCTCCCTGAAAATATAGTTGTGAGTTGCTAGTTTGAATTATGTATCCCTAAACTTGATTTTATTCTTATGTTCTAAAACAAAAGATGATGTTTTGTTTTCCATCTACTCTTAAACATCCAGAGAGATTTTAGAGTCCGACTAAATACTGGTAGCTCTCAACGTTGTTATTCGTCAAATTTTCTTGAACATGTTTTCATTTCTCACAAGTTGTCTTGCTTAATATTGACTTTCGGCATAAATTTGGTATTTAACGATTAATTTCTACAATTGCATGCAACCCATGTCTGGTCTTGCTTTGGAACTAACCAAGATTCTGCATGTCCATTTCTAAGGACTCCATTGCCGACATCGCCCCCTTTTTGTTGTCCTGTCCTAGTATTGTCCAAAAATCGATGCCCAATAAAAGAGGATTGTACTAAACTTTGGCCATATTTGGCAAACAATATATTGCATTAGTTGTTAGTTAATTTTATCAATAATTGGTTAATAGCTGATTTTATGAGTTGATTTGAACATCAGTTATTTATTAAAAATGTTTAGTAAAATCAGTTATTTATTATTAATTATTGATGTATAAAATGATTTATGAGAATATGATTTTTTAAAAATATAAGGAGGTGAATATTATATTTCTTAGTATTTCGTTAAATATTCTTATAAGAATTTAGATTTAGATATTTAATTTTACAAAAATCAAATTTATAACTTTAGTAAAAATATAATAATAATAATAATAATTCAACATTAAATTCTCTATTAATACTACATTATATTATTATTTTTCATATAATATGTATAAATTTTATTATTTAATAAATCAAATTTTTATATAATTCTAATATGACATAAATACGATATATAGTAGTTATACAATAAGAATATTAATTTGGTGTGATTCTTTATGTTCAAATTTTTAAAAATATATATATTTTTAAATGTAAACTAATATTATAAAATTAAGTGAAGATTAAAAAGTTAAACTAACCTCTTTATTATACTCTTCCAAGCTTCATGACATAATTGTACGAAAAAAAACTAACTTTGAAGATATACATAGCAAAAATAGAGAGTAAAGTAGAGGACAATACTATCATTAGACAAACAGCTAATTCTAAAAGTTTTTCTTATTGAACTTTTATAAATCAGCTTATTAGGGTTAAATAAGTTAACTAATAAGTCATTCACCAAACATATTAATAATTTTTTAAGATGATCAAAATGTTAACTTTTAGTTAATAAACTAAAAAATAGTTGATAAGTTACTTGTCAGACACCAGTTGATAAGTTGTTAGTCACACACTTCCAATAACAATTTAGATTAGGTTTAGGTTATAAGAGCTTTTAGCCTAATTTAATCCACTATCATTAATAATTTTAATAATAATAATCAAATAAGAATCACCAATAATATTTTAATAACATAGTAATATTAATTTTAATTTTAATTTATTTAATTTAAATTATTTCTTTATGAAATACAAATATTTGATTTATTGTATATAAATAAATTATATAATATTACATACTAAATACACAAAATTATAATTATATTTCATTATCATTTTCATTGTATTTTTATTTTTATTTTTATTTCCATTTCTCTATTAGTTATTAACATGATGTTTAGTGTATCTTTTGGAATAGATAAGAAATGAAATGGTTACTCTTAAGAATAAAATAGATGAAGAATATAATGGAATAAGTATTACTTAGTTTAGTTTATTTATAAGAATTTCTAATAATGATGTATGTCAATATTTGGTTTGAAAATATAAATTTAAGATAAAAAAGGAATAATTAACAAAAAGATCAAAATATTCATTATAATCTCTAATAATAATAATAATAATAAGACTATTTATTTATTTATTATTATTATTATTGCATTATCATTAATTTTTTATTATAA
>JANTPM010000005.1:16326273-16339440 GCA_025434745.1 Erythroxylum divaricatum
TCCCATCAACCGACCGAGTGGCTACAAATTGTGAGCCATCCTATCCCCTTTACTCAATGGGGAATAGACATTCTAGGTCTTTTTCCTCTCGGTATTGGGCAAAAGAAGTTTTTGATAGTAACAGTCGAATACTTCACCAAATGGGTAGAAGCTGAAGCGATCGCCACCATCACCGAACAGAAAATTGAAAACTTCGTATGCAAGAATATACTGAACCGTTTTGGGATGCCTGTGGTCTTAGTTACAGACAACGATTGACAGTTTGATAATGACAAGTTCAAAGATTTCTGTCACCGATTGAAGATAAGGCTTCAGTTGACTTCAGTGGCTCATCCTCAAAGCAACGATTTTGCAGAAAACACCAACGAGAAGATAATGAGTGTGCTTAAGAAGTGCTTAGATGGACGTAAGACTTGGGTGGATGAGTTAGACAAAGTGTTGTGGGCATACAGAACAACCCCAAACGGAGCCACGTGAGAAACGTCGTTTAGAATGACCTTTGGGGCAGAGGCATTGGTTCCAGTAGAAGTGGTACTGCCCAACCAGAGAGTTTCGAGCTATCAAGAAGAACGAAATGATGAATTTCGCAAGGTAAAACTTGTACTTCTCAGTGAAAACAGGGATAGGGCAACCGCTCGTTCTGAAGCCGTCATGCAAAAAGCAACAAAGTTTTTCAACAGAAGGGTAAGGCCGAGTGACATAAAGATCGATGGCTATGTTTTAAGAAAGGTCGAGGCGGCAGGGAAACATCCTGAAAAGATTGGCCAGGCATAGGAAGGTCCCTATCAAGTGGTCAAACAAGCCGGACACGGCTCTTACATTTTGCGCGACACGAACGGTAAGATTCTATTGAGGCCCTGGAACTCCTAAAACTTGAAGATGTTTTACCAATAGGTAAGTTTTACTTCAATTCATTTATTTCTTTGTATGTAACTAGCAGATACTTTTTTTTGGCCTTGCCAATCAGGTTTTTTAACGGCCCGCGCCCCTATCATCATCAATAAAGAGTTCCAAACTTCTTGGCAGAAAAAGTCTCGTTAAGTTGGGCTAAAGGAAGAATATTCTACCGACTGACTGTCACCAACACTGCTCGGCCATGTTACCAAGACCGAATCTTGAAACCAGGCGACACCAAAAAAACAATCTTGGATCGCTCGGCCTCAACATCGCTCGGCCAAGTTACTAAGACCAGATATTGGAACCAGACGATGCCAAGAAAACAATCTTGGATCACTCGGCCTCAACATCGCTCGGTCAGATTACCAAGACCGGATCATGGAACCAGGCGATGCCAAGAAAACAATCTTGGATCGTTTGGCCTCAACTCCGCTCAACCAGGTTACCAAGATCGAATCTTGAAACCAGGCGATACTAAGAAAACAAACTTGGATCGCTCGGCCTCAACACCGCTCGGCCAGTTTACCAAGACCGAATCTTGGAACCAGGCGATGCCAAGAAAACAGGCTTGGATCGCTCAGCCTCAACACCGTTCGGCCAGGTTACCAAGACCGGATTTTGGAACCAGGTGATACCAAGAAAGCAATCTCGAATCGCTCGGCCTCTCCCTTATTTAGCCAGGTTCCTTCTCATCGCTCAGCCATGATTCTCTTGAACCTCAATACTGATCAATAATAAAGAAGACAATGGAGGACAAAAATAAGAGGTTTTGTTTCTTCATATATATGTTCTGGTCACAAGCCCGACCAGATGAGCGATGGAGGTTTTATTACATGCGTCAATTAGGCCCCTCAGTAGGGGGAGAAGAAACAAAAGCTGGATCGGTAGGAGTGGTTTCAGGGGCCGACAAAGCAGCCGAGACAGGATCAGGGTCTTAAGGAGCAACTGGAGAGACACCACCATGAGCTCGCTCTTCTTCCTCATCTGAACTAAGGTCCAACAGCTCATCCGGTAATGTCTCTTCGTCTTTCTCAGCTATCTCCTTCACCTCCTCGAGTGAAAGGCCGAGCTCTATAGGAAGCATCGGCTCGACAAAGTCCTCGAACGAAGGACAGTCCGACCCATCAGGGAAGAGAACACCATGGCAATTTCTCAGGATGGAAAGAACCAAATCGCAAGCAAATTCTTTGCATTCATCATTCAAAAATCGCCTCTTCCACCTTTTGATTACCTCAACTCTCTGCTATTTGACAGAGCATCGTAGCTCAAACAATTCGTTCTCGCCCCTTACTCTATGCAGCATCGCTTCTTGGCAGTCACGGATGACTCTCAAACGGAGCTCTTTTTCCAAGTTGGCTCTAGCGTTGGCATTGAGAACCTCTGCCCTCATTATCGAGCTGCAACGTTCGGTATTCTTTTTCCAGCTCGTCTCTTGACGTGATCACACTGTTCTTTCCCCCCTCCAGCTCGTCCCTTGACGCGATCGCTCTGTTCTTTTCCCCCTCCACCTCGTCCCTCGACGCAACCACTCTGTTCTTCTCCTCCTCCATCTCTGAAAGTTGAATCCTCAAAATGGTAACCTGGCTATGGAGATCTTTAATCTCCTATTCCATCGATCGGGCAACTTTAGCCAACTGATCAAAACGATGATACACTCCAGAGGCGAACGTCAGATTCTACGATGAAGAAATTTGTTAAAAAAAGGGTGGGTGGAGATTACCTCTGCTAAGCCGCGCAAGAGTAGCCGTCATCTCCTCGTTGACCAATGAATCGAAAAACTCTTCATCCACGGGAGGGACAACCCTCTGGACAATATGAAGAGCCACATTGGTGTCCCTAAGCGATACAGTCTTATCTAGACTAATCGCGGGCACCCACTTTTCGGAGCTGGGAGTTGGCTCCTTCCCCTTATCTTTGTCCAAAGGGCGGGGCGATCATTTAACATTCCGAGCGGTCTTCTTTCTCTTGAGTGGCCGCTCCACCTCCTCCACCTCTTCTCCTATAACTGCTCGGTCCTCATCAACCGATTGGATCAGTAGCACCGTGGACTCGACAGGGGCAGTCGGCTGAGCGATATCTTCAGTGACCTCCACCTCCTCGCTTCGCCCCTTCTTTTTCAAGAAAGGTCTAGCAACTTTGCACTTGCCTTTGGACTTGGGAGCATTGGAGGACGAAGTGAGATTCTTGAGCTTCACTATGGCTGCACAATTATAGAAGCAAGTTAGAAATCGAAACTAATATTCATGAGAAAAGGCAGTTAAACTACGAGGAGTCAACCAAAAGGAACAGTTTCTTCTCCTAGCTCGTTAATCCGAGGTGGGGGATCAATTAAAAAGGCATTGGCCGATGCCCCTCCACATATAGTTTATCTGAATCTATTTGGACTACTTTATGAATCACCATTCTTATTCCCAAATTTATGATTCTCTTTTTATCACAGTTCACTAACCTAATTTTGATATTAATGAAGGGTTATTATGGATTTATACAGAAATTGAAACAGACCCATATATAGCCAGAAACATTATGTACAATCAAAAAATTTAAGATTATGAATACTAAATCTTATCTTTGTCTATAACTCATTTGATCTGTATATCTCATTTTGATGTACAATAATTCCAATTGAAAATTTTCGACATAAGACACCTCAATGAAAAAAAGAGAAATATACCTAATAGTACAAGACAAACTTCATTAAGAAAGATAATTTTAAAGACAATAGTAAAAATATATTAATCTAATAACCCGTTAAAAATATAATATAAAACAAAGTCTAAACGAAGTGACAACCAAGAGACTGAAAAAATAGAGCAATAAATCAAATAGAGAAATCAATAATAATTACTGGTTAGATAAGTACTTCCCCAAGTATAATCTTTTTTCTTTTTTGAAAATAGAAGTATATTAAAAGGTTAACTATGCAGGATTATGTATAACATATATTATAATCATACACTAGGATCAATTCAGACTAAGCATGAGTGATTCCTTAGGGAGCAAAGCCAGTTAAAAGACAAAACCAAGTAACAGAGCAACATAATACAATAAAATTTCTGACTATAAACTGGAAAATCCCAGCTTTGATCTTGGTTTCTTACTAAAAAAGCAAGGCCAAGGGATAAAAGAAAAAGGCTTTTTGATAATTGTAATTATATAGGAGGAATAGAGGACCCATATCATACTAGTCTTTAAACCAAAAGCATGCCATTTCCATTACCAATTATGCATTTAAACTCTTTCTAGACTTGATTCCTTAGCCCCAACTTCTTCTTAAAGGTCCAAGAGGTGTTGTGTTTAGGATAAACATTTCATAAACTTGCATCTCTAAGGTGGTAAACATAAATCCATCTTACACAAATAGAATCTTTATTAATTAGAATTTTCCAAATCCTTTTAACTAACATAACTTTATTAATGACTCTCAAAGATTTGATTTTTTAATCCCCTTTAATTTTAAGACAACATAGTTGGTCAATTAGACCTTATAAATAGTTGAATTAAGTTCTTTTCCAATCCCAAAAAAAAACTTCTCATCAATATTTTGAAAGAATTAATGACATTTGCAAATAAGAAATCCTAAAAATTTGTTTGTGATTAAGCACTTCATTGATAAGTTATAGCCTTCTAAAAAATGATAGAGTATAATTACAACAATTCCATAACTTCCTTTGTACTGATTCTATCAATGGAATGCAATCCTTCTAAGTGGATCTTTTATAGTTAGAGGGATACCCAAATATTTAAACGAGATCTCTCCCTAGTTAAATCTAAAGGTTGCCCTTATATGCTTAGTTATCCTCTCATAACTCTTATAAATGAAGAAGTTACTCTTATTTGGGTTAATTCTTATACCAGACAATATCTTAAATTCTTATAAAACTTTTTGAAGCACCTCAATTATCCCTAAAAAGACTTCTGTGCATATAGTAAAGAGGTAAAAGGATAATGGATCCCTTTAGGATAGCCTTCTAAAACTTTTAAATCAAGTGTAAGGATCTTCATTAATCAATATGGAGAAAGAGATAGTAGTGAAACATTTAATCATTCATCTTACAAACCTATTTAGAAAACCATAAGGAATCAAGACAGAATTTAGAAATCTCCAGCAACCAACATTAAGATTTACTAAAGTCCACCTTGAGTGTATAATTTTTAACTACCATATCTGTTTGATAATCCTTAAATAGCTTTTGAGTTATAAAAATATTGTTACCAATTGATCTCCTTTTGATGAATTCTCATTGATTTGGATTGATAATGAAATTCAAGACATGTTTAATCCTAGCTTTAATGAGCCTAACAATCACTTTATAAGTAATGTTACAATAAGAGATTGGTTTGTAATTGGCTAAGGATGGAGGTTAGGGATCTTAGGTACAAGAAAAATATAAGTCTTGTTGAGATTACTAATAAGCCTCTTATTTGCAAAAAAAATATATTCTTGAATTATAGAGATGATTAAGTTACCCCAAAATTTTTAGAAGTTGCCATTAAAGCCATCAGGATTAGGTATCTTCTCTATCCCTGAGTTAAAAAATAGAATTTTTAATGTCCAAGTTAGAGAATGATCTTACTAAGAAGTTTTTTGAAGTAACTCAAAGCTACATTCTTAAACCCCTAGTGTCATCTTTGATTTCATTATTAAGTAAGCTTATAATTAATTTATCATTTAAATTGACATAACTTCTTAAAATATAAAATTACACTCTTTTAAGCTATAACATTTTATTCTTTAATTGGTTAATCCATATCTCTACCAAGCTAGTACCCCCTTCAAATTCATTAAATTTGTCAACGTACATGAAAAGTTTCACTCTAATAATAGAGAGATCATATACGTTTATCTTTGACACCTCATTTAACCCTTAATATCTATACTATAGTACATCTTACAAGCAGGTTCTCTTGGGTCATCTACAAATGAATTAGAATTATATTTAAATATTGACATGAATAAATCCATATTAAGAACAAAAAAAGATGATTTACATATATAAATCCCATCTTATAAATAAAATCGAACCAATCTATGCGAAGATAGTAACTAGGTTTCCGTGTATAAACATATAAAATACTTAATATATGAGTGAAATGCTTGAGAGAGAAGCTCTTGCTTCTCTATAGTTTTTTTTATCACCTTTCCTTCTTCTTATCACCCTTCTCTATGTCTCTTTTCAATTGTTTCCTTTCTCCACTTCACCCTTTGTTGTCTCCTTTACTTGACTTTTCACTTTTAGCTTCTTTCTTTCTTTTTTACTATTTTCACAAATTCATTTCTTTTACATCGCGTGCCCTGTTCCTACCTCAAAAATGTCATGCACTTGTGGTTAATTTAATATCTATAATATACTCTTCATATTAATTCATCTATTATTGACAAATTTAAAATCAATCAATTAAGTTTTTGGCGTCGTAGATCTCATAGAAAATCCAAACGTTTCATATGATAATTTAGAAGAAGAACCATATCAACGAACACTAACACTTGCACTATTTGCAAACAACTAGAAAATCATATACAATATGTTGAACAATTAATTACCAAATATCAAGAAGTTAGATTTCATAGAAAATCCAAACGTTTCATATGATAATTTAGAAGAAGAACCATATCAATGTACACTAACACTTGTACTATTTGCAAACAACTAGAAAATCATATACAATATGTTGAACAATTAATTACCAAATATTAAGAAGAAAAAACATAGGGATAGTGACATTGGGAACACTTGTATACTATTAATCTAGCCATTATTTTTTTGTATTTATTTTATTCTATTTTATTTTTATTTATATTGTTGTACTCTTGACTTATATATTTAATTATCTTTTGAACTTCTCTACATTAACAGTGTGTTTGTGGTTCATTTTAGGGACTAAGGTTTAAAGTCATCACCACCACTCATAATAGAATGATGGAGCAAACAGTAATCTTATGGGAGCTACGATGTGTCATAGCAATATGTAACATCATCATGTAGGAGAGAGAGGTTTCTTTAAATTTTTTTGGAGGCTCAACCGATATCCATGCCGCGTTGCTACATTTGGGAGTAACCATTACAAACATGAATGTTGGGCATCAACCTATATGTGGGAGTGATCAAATATATACAACCAACCTTAAGGATCACCATACGAGAATGTTTAACATTCAGAATGGAGCATCTCTTACACTTACAGGTGGAATGATTACACTTCAGTTGAATATTCAAAGTACCAACTACCTCAAATTAAGGAACCAACTCTAGAAGATATGATGATCAATTTTATTCAAGAATCAATCATAAGGCATCAAGAAACAAAGGCTCGGATATAAAATAAGATGAATCAGATCGACTAGCTGGCGAAGATAATATCTGACGAGATATAAGTGAGTTTGCCTAATCCTATTGAAACAATCCCTAACGAACATGGAACGACAATCACGTTTAAGAGTGGAAACAAGCTTCCAAAAAAAGACTAAGAAGAAAAAGAAGCCTTTTTCCAAGAAGAGGAAGTAGAGAAGTGGCAGGAGCTAATTGAAGAGTATGAGCTAGAAACCTTCTTCTAGGAAGAAGAAAAAGAAGAATAGACAAGGGTAGTTGAGGACGAATTGGTGGAGGAAACTAATAAGGAAACTACTAATGCGGTATTGGTAGTAACCTTAAGTACAAAGGATTCATACTTCCTCCAAGACAAATTGCATGTGTTAATTGTCAATTAAGGGAGTTTTGTTATTACCTATGTTTTTAATAGTTTGAAATTAAAAAGGGAATTAATGGAGTTCATTGGTGTTATTAATCTAATCAATTATTCCCTTATCATTATCCTACAATAGGTGGCTTACTTATAAGCTACTAAACTGCCTTATGGAGAAGCGAATAAAAGTAAGCTAATGATCATAGACCTAAGATGATGATAGTGTGTAGCGTATGTCAAGCTAATGACATTAAATAAATGCTATATGAGAGGCAACCCATGAATTATTTAGTTTAATTTCATATTGTTTTGTTTTTGCTTTCATTCTAGTATAGGATTTTGATTGAGTTTTTATGTCTTTTAAGATAGGAAATCAAGCTTCCTAATGATGAGAATATGCATAATTGATGTGTACAGTATGCGTGTATATGTGTTAGAATGTTTAGTGAAAAACTTTTATGTTTAAGCATCTAATTTTAAAGTTGCACATGTTTATAGAGAGTTATATGCCCTCTAGATACATTGGTGTAGTTTTACAGCTGTGTATCAATCTGTGTAAATATGTAAAAAAAGTTGTGATTTAGTGACATATAAGGTTCGATACACTGTCGTTTATCAGATCGTGTAAGTCCACGACCCTTCTTAAAAATATCCTAACCCTCTTATTTTCTCTTATTTTTTCTCCTCTCTCTTACTCCCATCGTGGACACTCTATTCTTTGGTTTCAAATTTTCCATTCTTTGGCCAAATTAATGATACCTAAGTAAGTTTCCTTATTGCTTTCACTTGTTTATGCATGATTCATTGAGTGTTTTGCATGATTTGCAGATTTTTCAATAAAAAATGACAAGTTTATCATTTAGGAATTTTTGGAGAATTTGTGTGACTTTATGTGTGGTTCAGAAGTTGATTATTTTCATTACCCAATTGATTTTATAACTCAATTTGTTTAATTGCATTTGAATTAGGTTAAAATTTAACTTTAATTTTAGAATTGTGCAAATTTTGCTCACTAAGTGTTTAATTATGATGTTCTTGCGTTATATTAGGTTAATTAGTTATTTTTTTTATGTTAATTAACAATGGGTTTATGATTAGTTGCATCATAACTTTGTGATTTGTATGAATTTAACATTTAGTTTTGTCAATTTTGTGTAATTATAAAATTAGGATTTTTAATTTCCAATTTAGGATTAAAAGTTGTAATTTAACAATTAGGTTAGCTTAATTTTTTAATTACAATATTTCTAATTTTAATTTTGAGATTAATTAGATTGTCAGTTAATTTTTATAATTATTTCTTTATTTGTTCATTGATGTTAAGTTATTAATTATTAGTTTTTGTTGTCATTTTTTTCATAATTAATTATTTAGCGAGCATAATAAAATTATAAGTGTGGGGAAAAAATAGGCACGTAATATATCTACAAAATTTTCTCATACTTATTCAAAATTTTAAGCATAATGACAAAATCACGGTAAGAAAAGGAGATCTTCAGGAAGTGACAAAGAGGAGAAGGTTTCTCAACTTAAATTCAACCCTCAAAGCGATCGAGGATGATATTATTCAATGCCAGGGGCCAGGAGGAACATTATTAGAGGCTCAAGGATATAAAGTTTGGTACTAGCCAATTCATCGATTGGGAGGCGCTAAAGCAAGTTGACTTAGCCTAATAGGTTTAGGCCCTTATTAATGTTGATGCATGGTCCCAATGTTTTGAGGTTGTGCCTACAGAGAGCTTACACTAGAGGTCCTCTCCATATTAGAGTGGTAGCTACAAGGGGATCAACCTAACATAATCCGGTTCCAGATGATGAGAGACATGCTTCAGATGAGATATTTAGACTTTTTTTTTATCACGATCGATATTTCCAACCATGCGTACGTTGGGATGGTAGAGTACATGGCACTACAAATGGACATTTTATATAAATTGTCTCCATAACACTTTTGGCATATGATTAGCATAGAAAACAACTATGACCTAAGCAAGTCTAATGCGTCTACACTATGACATCACTTGCCCAGACATCACTTGCGCAAATCATTCATAATTTTTTGAGTCACATGCTAAATGGTCGAGGTGATAGCTGGGGAGTCATCGAGAACATAGAAGAGTACTACTTATATAGCATGAGCAAGAGAACATCAATTCACCTGGGATATGAACTTGTCCAATTCATCAAGTGTCAGAGTGAAGAAAGAAAGGTCGACACAATATGTGTTGGGCCTTATATGACCAGATTGGCATGATGGGTGGGTTTATTTGATTAACTACCACCAATACGGCAAATAACTACCAAGGTGGCATTTAATCTAGCAATGATGCAACACATACGTATAGTATGCAAACATTGGGGTCCCACAAGGGATATCTATAAACATATTAGCGAGCCTAATGAGCCAAAAGTGGTGGGTAGAGATAGAGTAGAGCCACCTGCAGTGGAGCAGCCACCGCCATTCGAGATGGGAGATGCAATACTAGATCATGATATTCTGAAAGATCCCAGAGCTAGGATGCAAAACCCAACTTAACTAAAGATAGTACTATTGGAGAGATGAGTGTCCCAGCTTTTGGGAACTCAAAGACTATTTAATGACAACAAGTGGAGCTTATTGAGCTAGTAGGCTAGTTCGCGACTGCAATTGAGCGATTAGGAACACTCGACCCTCCAGTCAAATGGATGGGAGAGTTGATGATAGATGTATAATTGATAATATTTATACCTCATATTCGATGCATTTTGCTTGTTATTTAATACTTTTGTATATTTGGTACTTAATTTGCTTTAAGTGTGTTTATAGAGTATAATTACCTTCACGGACTTAAAGGAAAAGAATTCAGATAAAAACATAACACATAATGAAAATTAGATGCATAGAAGGGATACAAGATAGTGCATCCGCTCCTACACTTTTCCCAAGTTGTGTAATTTTGCGATTTTCAGAGAATTTGTCATATATTAGATCGTCTTCAGCCAAATCTCTATAATTCAATATATAAAGATGTGAATGGAGGCTAACTAAGGGAGTAGATCTAGGGAGGTGATTCTAGACATGGAGATCATTCTCAAGGGGCAGTTTTAGTTCAGAGAAGAGAACACACACAAAAAATTATTAAAAAATTCATTGAAATACAAGATCAACCCTCTACATTACAAGAATATTCGATGTAAGACAATCATGGAGATCTAGAATTATGAACCCATTGTTTTTAATTCGTTTTTCTTTCAATATATGTTTGATTTCATTTTTGATAATGTGTAACTAATCATCTTGTTAGTATTTAGGTTAGATGAACCTTATATTAATACTTTGATATGATTTGATTCTTTTATTAATGCGATTACTTTGACTGATTAATTGTGATCCAATTGCATATTTTACTTATGTTTTTGTAAACCCTAAATATTAGATCATAATTTGCTTTATACGTAAAGATTGAGAAATCCTAAGTTTGAATAGATATAGCGTAATTGGAATGAGTTGACTGCAATCTTAAAGATAGGATGACATAAATCTTCTATATTTAGGTCAAACTTAACTGAGAATATAATCAACAGTTGGTGCAATAAAAGCCTTACTTATGCTAGTAGGGTTTAACTGGTTAATTCAATTTTGAATTTATTACATGTTTGATGGTCTTAATATATTTTCTCTTAAGAGTTTGGTTATTACCATTAAAAGGATGTTTATGACCTTTTTATGTGTTGATCAAGTAGTTGAAAGATACAAAGTAAGGTTAATTAGGAGGTTATATGTTTATTTAAAGATAAAGGAGGGCTTGGTATAGCTTCGATCAAAGTAATTTAATAAAATTCATATGGCTATAAGGTTATAAAGAATTTTAGAAAAAAAGGAGTCCCTTTGAGTAAAGTGAGTGCATTCACATTATTTAAAAACTAATAGGTTCCAGTCAACTTCTCTAAAGAGCAACTCAAACTAGACTATGCTTAACATGTTCAAGCTTAAGGAGCAAATGAAAGTTCATATTAAAACAAGATCAGGTATGGAGTTACTACTAACTTTTGATATGATAACTTGAATTCTATTGGTCACCTTGACTAAGTTGTTCAATATGCAAATTTGAAAGACATAATAGTGGACATAGCCACAATTAGATAGGTATTGCAAAATAATCTCTATAGTCTTAATTTATACATTATGGATGGCATGGTTAGACTTGTATCTCCTTTTCACCCCACTGTTACAAATTTATAAAAGATTATTTGTTTCGAGCACTCATCAAGTTCATTCACTAACAAGTTAGCTATGGAACTTCTAAGACTTAAGGCCTTTAAGGTTTCTTGGTATAAACTTGTTTGGAGTAACCAAGTTTCTCTTAGAGTGTCCTTTAATATGCAATTGGTTATTAGTGTTAAACTATATACTAAAGATATATTTCACAGTGCGGTTTCTATTTCTACCACTTGTTCTCTTTGTTGCCAAGAGCCTAAATATATTGATCATTATTCTTCTAATGTGAGTTCACAAAACCAATCTAACCAACCATACAAAGAATTAAGGACCTTTTATATTTCATGAGTGTTTGGTCTGATATAGTGGATTTTAGAATTGACTCGAATTGGAGATGTCTCTTTCAAAACTACTATTTATAATATATGAAAAGAAAGGAACTTGAGAGAATTACAAGGCAAATTAAGGTTTGAGTAGTAACTATTACATTAGATGTCTAGTTACATTACTAAGCAAATCCTAATTACTTATAATCCCCCTTGTTTGTAATGTTTTAATTTTATTGAGATATTAATATGATTCTAATCTAGCAGCAACCTACAATAACTAGCTTATTTTTATGGTTGTATTATGTATTGCTTATAGATTTACTTATTGTAACTCTAAATTATTAATTCATTTTCTTTCCTTCTCTCAATATATATATACATGTGTGTGTGTGTGTATAAATTTTTTTAAACCAAAACCAAGTTAATGAGTTTAGTTATTTTTATTTATTATAATCATGTGGTTCTAATAAGCAGTGCTGGCCTTGGGCAGGGGCAGGCAGGACACCTGCCCAGGGCCCATCCTCATTAGGGGTCCACTTTTAATGCATTTCAGCAGTATTTTTTAGAAGGGCAGTAAATTCTTAGTTGTCAATTAGAGGAGAAGAGAAAGTTAACAATAACTAATAAATAACTTACCAAGAAATTTAATGTTATTTAATCTTGGAAGCTAAATAGTTTCATTTATTAGCTATATAACATTAACTTGTTAATTTATAAATACCTTTGAAGCATTTGAATATATTTCTCATACTCTATTTTTTTATTTTCATCAACATATGAATTTAAGATACTTCAACTCAAAAATTGACGGTAAAATATTTTCACGATTTTGTTTTATGAGGTCTGAGTGATAATTTAAAGGTAAAGTTTTTTTATTTTTAATGTATTTTTAGCTTATTAAATATTTGAATATATTATAATTAATTTATAATTTGTCATTAACATGGACATTGTAGTAGCATTTTAAAATGATATTGTATTTATTTGTATTTCTCCTTTTTTATTTTTAAATTACTTATTATTTATAAAAATATAATTAAACATTAATAAATAATTTAA
>JANTPM010000005.1:16360939-16371449 GCA_025434745.1 Erythroxylum divaricatum
TTTAATTTATCTTTAATTCTCCAATTAAACAATTTATAATCATAGATCAAGATTGGCGTCTAGCAACGCATCATGACTACCCAAATATTTAAGAATTTCAAAGTGGTTTTGACTAACCTTTCCATGCATGATTTTTTTGTATAATTCAATCCTTTCATCAATTAATATTCCAATTAGACATAGAGCATGAAATTAATGTCTACTCTATTTTGAGATCAATTATATTAGTTCTCCGCCATTAATTATTGATTCAATTAATGATATTTGTAAACTATTTACAAAATATCATTCCACCTTGGCCAAGGATTTGTCGAATCAATATTAATCGAGAACAACGGAACATTCTCCCTAATTGCTTTAGGGTGATAAATCCTATTTTTATCATTCAACTATCTCCATATAGTTCATGCTACATCCAATGACTACCGTTTAATCGACTTTTGATAAAATACATCACGAGTAGTATCAAAACATAACAATCCCCATACAAGATAACTTTGATAACCTTAAGTCAAAGAATCACTTATACAATCATCACAATGAGAATTCCATAGACATACAAGTAATATTCCAAATGGATTTCTTATATCGGGTCTGTCCAGTGAACTTGTTCTCTAGCAAGCATCAACACGTTTGTTTAAGTATCTCTATACTTTAGCCTATGAGATCAACTACTTCCTACATAAGGAAAAAACAAAATGTGTGCTAGTCTTTTCTCGTTCTATTAATGTCCAATCTTAATAGAACAATGACTAGGAACATTTAGGAATAATACATAAATGCAATATAAATCTTATAATTATAATTTCATTATAATTTTATTTGTAATGTATAATTATCCTATGGACTTTATCATATACATCTAAACATGTACAAGATAAAGAATATCTTTAAATAATTTGTCATTAAACTACAACCAAATCGATTGGTTGTAGGGCATAGACCAATAGGCAGAACATACAATCCTATTAGTCAACCAATTGAACAATTTTCTCACAACACCTCTAGATGCAACAAATTACCTAGTTTGGCGAAACCAAGCTCAAGCCATACTTATGGCTTATGATCTCCTCGGATATGTTGACAGAACTATCCTCTCCCCAATGGACACCTCTATTGACAATACCACGTCTCCAGAATACATCAGGTGACAAAATTTTAACCGTCGTGTCTACTGTTATCTCACGACATCCCTCTCCACCTCCATAGCCCGTCTAGTCCTCGAGTCTCACACTGCTTGGGATCTCTGGCTTGTCCTTGAACGACATTTTCTCTAGTAGCCCTCGTCCCAACACTCGCAGCTATGTCGGAAACTCCATACACTCAAGAAAGGTGCCTCCACCATCTTTGATTTTCTCAACACCATATCAACCACTGAGGAAGAGCTCGCAACCATCGGTGATACCATCTCAGACGACGATCTTGTTTTGTTCACTTTGAATGGTCTTCCAAACGAATACGAGTCCTTCATCATTGCCATCAAGCATTGCCACTCCCTCATTAATTTTTCGAATCTTTGAGCTCACATCCTCCTCTACGAATAGCGCCTCCTTGCCTATCATTCCTATGATGTCTCCTCCACTGAAGCTGCCTTTCTGGCATCACAATCTAGCAACACAGTGAGTCATCCATTGCACACCTAGAGCTTCTTCTCCTCTTTCGGTGGACGTGGGCATTTTGGGGGCAAAACTTATGCTTCGCAACGCAATCCTAATCCTTCTTATAATTCTTCGTGGATTGGTTACCAGCCCACACCAACCCCATAAACAAACCCTAACCCATCAACCCAACATAATCCAGCCTAATACTTCTAAACCCAACCATAATAAACCACATCAGCCATACCAGTCTAATTCTAATTTTTCCAAACCACCTAACTATTGCCAAATATATTGGAAAGCAGGTCATATTATGGCCCATTGCCATTTTCGATATTCCGAGTCCCACAATCAACCCATCGACCCCTCTTTTGATTTTACTTCCCTTAACTCCATTTTTTCAGTTATGGATATTCAACACTCAAAAAATTCTCAACCCCTTCTCTTCAATGATACTGTTGAATTGAATGGTTACCCGACACTAGTGTTGCTGCCCACATGACACACAACTCTCATCGTGTGGACTCTTTAACTTCGTATGGTGGTCCCAAGTTGTTGTTGGTAATGGTAATACTCTTCCTATTTTCCCTACCGATCTTATTAAATTCCTTACACAAATTTTTCTGCTATAATGTTTTAGTAGTTCCACATCTCACTACAAATTTGTTATCTGTTGCTAAATTTGTTACTGGTAATTCATGTCTCATTGAATTTAACCCTTTTGGTTATGCTATGAAGGATCTTAAAACTAAGATACCACTCCTCACGGGTTCCATTCATAATAATCTTTATCCAATGAAGATTCCATTGCAATTCCACAATCTATTACTTACAAAGTCACTCAAGCTTCACTAAATCTTTAGCATCAATGTCTAGGTCATCTATGTCGTTTTACACTTTTTAAATTATCTAGGTCTTTAAGCATTAGTTCAAATGTCATAACTCCTTTTACTTCGTGTTTTCAAGGAAAAAGTGTTCGTCTTCCTTTTTCATATTCTTCTCATCTTTCTACCACTCCCTTCCAACTTATTCACTGTGATATTTGAGGATCTTCCCCATCTTATTCATTTTTTTGGTTCTCATTATTTTATTCTTTTCATTGATAACTTTAGTAGATATACTTGGATTTATACCCTAACTCACAAATCTCATGCTTTACATATTTTTCAAACCTTCAAAACCACAACTAAAAAATTATTCCCCACCCACATCAAACAGTTTCAATGAAATGGAGCCCCTAAACTAATCAAAGGCCCCTTTGCCCAATATCTTATCACCAATGGCATCACTTACTGCATCTCCTGTCCTTTCACTCCTCAATAAAATGGTTTTATTGAACGCAAAATTTGTCATATCACTGAAACTAGTCTCACCCTTCTTCTTTATACTTCTCTTCCCATAGTTTTCTGGTTTGAAGCCTTCTCCACTGCTATCTACCTTATTAATATCTTACCTACCCCTATCCTCCATAACATCTCCCCTCATGAGTTACTATTTACCACCCCACCAAATCTCTGCAATTTACGAGTTTTTGGATGTACCTACTTTCCTTTTCTTGGATCCACTCGTTCTGATAAGCTGACACCTAAATCCACTCCATGTGTCTTCTTTGACTACTGTTCTTAGTATAAAGGCTATCACTGCTTCGATCCTCAAACATCCAAACTCTATATTTCTCATCATGTACGTTTCCTTAAAACTGACCTTCTTTATGCTCATTCTCCACCCTCATCATCTACATCTTCACCCACTACACTCCGCTCACTTCCCTTACCTTTCACTTCATCTTCTCCATCTCCTTTACCACTAACCCTCTGCATCGTTCCACCGTCTCACCAAACATGATCTTCCCATCTAATGGTCACGCAAACTCGTGATCAGACCTGTACTCCTCGATCTTTTTCTAATTACATCACCTACTCCATGCTTACAATATCTTCTTCTAATTCTACATCCTTTACCTAGGTAAATAAATTTCCTCACTGTTGTCAAGCTATGCTTGATGAATTCATTGCTTTCCATCATAATAATAATTGGACTTTTGTTCCTCCTCTCCCAAATGCTAATATTGTTGGTTGTAAATGGGTGTTTCGCACCAAACGAAACCCTGATTGCACTATTCAACACTATAAAGCTCGTCTGGTTGCCAAAGCTTTTCACCAAGCTTTTGGCATTGATTATATTGACACCTTCAGTCTTGTTGTTAAACCTACTACCATTAATCTCATTCTCACCATTGGTCTTTCCAAAAATTGATCAATCTGTTAACTTGATGTTAATAATACCTTCCTTTATGGTCAACTTCATGAACAAGTCTTTATGTCCCAATCTCATGGTTTTTAAGATCCTCACTATCATCATCATGTCTGTCATCATCATAAAGCCCTCTGTGGTCTCAAACAAGCTCCTAGAGCTTGGTTTCATCGTCTGAGTTAACAACTTCTTGATTTACACTTTACTTCCCCTACATTTTACCCTTCTCTCTTTATTAATACCACTTCATCTCATATCACATTCGTTTTAGTCTATGTGGATGACATTTTCATTACTAGATCCTCTCCATCCTTCAAATCCACCACTATCTAAATCTTCATTCAACTTTCTCCATTAAAGACTTTGGCCCGCTACACCATCTTCTAAGTCTTAAAGCAACTTGCACATCCAATGATATTCATCTTACCCAAATTAAATACACCAATGATCTTCTTCTTCGGACTGCTCTTGATCATTATAAACTAGTTCACACTCTGATAACTCCATCTCTCCCTCTATTTAAAAATCATGGCACACCCCTTTCTGATCCCTCTGAGTATTGAAGCACTGTTGGTGCTCTTCAATATCTCTGCCTTACTCATCTTGACATTCAATTTACTGTCAATAAAGTCTCCTAGTTTTTACATTGCCCCACTGATATGTCTGGACTACAATGAAACGGATTCTCCGTTATCTTCTCTCCACGTAATCTCATGGCATTCACTTTCTCAGATCATCTTTACTTCAATTACATGCTTACTGTGATGTTGATTGGGCTAGTTGTCCTGATGATCGTCACTGTATTTCTAGCAATTGCATCTATTTTGGGCCCAATTTATTCTCCTAGAGTGCTAAGAAACAACCTATTGTTGCTAGATCTAGTACTGAAGTTGAATATCGGAGCATTGCTCTAGCCGCAACCAAACTTTGTTGGATCACTTCTCTTTTAGGAGAAATCAGTTTCTTTATTAAGACACTCACTCTCTAGTGTGATAATCTTAGTGCTACATTTCTTGCTTGTGATTTGATCGCTCATGCTCATACTAAACAGATTGAAATTGATAAACACTTTGTTCTTGACTTGGTAGCTAACAAAGCACTATCTATCAAATACGTCGCCTTTGCTCTTCAATTTGTTGATGTTATGACAAAGCCTTTATGATCTTTAGTATTTCAACATCTTCGTCACAAGCTTACGTTTGCTACACATCATGAGCTTAAGGAGGGCCGATAACGTTTGTTTACATATATCTTACATACTCAATCTTTGTAGATAAGATTATTCAATCTCTTTGGATACACTTAGATTAAACCAGATCATGATATTAGCTGTAGATATATTTTGTAAATCTCTTAGGATTTTGTTTTTACTTGTATATAAAGGCTCATAAGCCTTTCACAAAATGTATCAAAAAATACCGCAGATATTCATATACACAATTTATTCTCAATTCCTTTCAATATCTTACACACACCGGACAAGATAAGGTGTTGCAATATGGGCGAGCAAAGTGATTATCGTGGCAAAGACAAGGTATGGCTCAAGATCTGTCATTTGAGTTGAAGCATAGGATCCCTTCTTGAGTAGGGGCCCTTTAAGGCTCAAAAAGTGGGCAGTTATGTATCATTTTCTCCCGCAATTCCTAAGGTAAAATTGAGCCTCATCCTTCAACATATCTAAATATGTTTGGCGTCGTTCATAGGCTACCCCGCACCCATAGTAAGTAGTAAACTACTTCCTTTTTTTGTGAATTCTTCGGAGGAAAGTGCAAAAGTCTTGAAATCTCAGACTTTCATCTCATCTTGATTTGAGCTTTTAGTTGCTTCCATATAACCTCGATAAATTATCTTTAGAGCAACACTAGTCGTTTAAAAACTAATCCAGACAAAAGTGCAGCCTAAACCATTTAGCTTTAGCCTGTGCGCATCTTAGTAAGGGAACATTTGTCAAATCTCTTTCATCCTACGCTTTGCTCACTACAACCTGTGAGAATGTACATTCATACGATGTCTCATTCGAATGATAATAATTGAAGTAACAAGTTCACCAGCTCCTTGATCTTCGTCCAGGACTAAGTTCAGGGGTTTAGGAATGGAAATGGGCAGACTTGTGGGACAGAGGGCACAGCGTAGGTGGATCAGAAGAACTGTTCCGACTTGTGGGCGTTAAGGAAGTGAATGATCGACCTTTTTCGTTGGAACTTATTTTGAGGAGTGTTGATAAGTATGAGATCGAAAGGTACACTAGACTAGGACAGTAAGGCCTGTAGACTATGAAGAGATGCTATTGACCTTTTACGTCAGAGTCCACTGACCTTTGGAATATGAAATCGTGTGCTTTCCCAGACCTGGGGAGATTAACGCGTATTTAATTCAGGCCTGCATGTTTAGCTTTTTCATGAATTAAATAGTTGTCCAATAGATAGGATATGTACGAATTATTTGAGTTATAGGGCGTCGTGCGAATGTCAAATTAGGTAAGTTTACTTCTTGCACGAATTTTGGGTTGTCTTAGTCTGTGTGACTGTATAGTTAGGCTGGTCTGCATGTTGCATGTGAAAGTTAAACTTGTGTTCGGGTAAGCAACGTTCCAATCAGGCATGTCGGCATATTGCGTGTGAACGTTGATTTTTCTTGGGTATGTGACCACTGAATTAGGTTAGGAAGACCTTCATCTTTCACGCGAAAGTTGAGTTTGTCTTAGTGTGAACGATCCCCAGTTAGGCAGGTCTGCATCTTGTATGTGAACGATGAGTTTCTTTTAGGTTGGACGACTACTGAGTTAAGCATATTTGCATGTACTATTTCTTGCAAGATGAATAAGTGCAATTGATATTGTGCGTCAATATTACCCAAGTTTTACTGATAATAGGGTCACAAGTGTATTCCAATATTCCAAGTTCTAGGTATCTTTCTCTAGCTCAAGTATGTCAGCTTGGAAGTGCTAAATCTAAAGACTTCCTGGATCTTAGATGGTCCTGTCTAATTTGATGTTAGTTTTCTCCTATCCTAAGATCTATTAAAGATGCATGTTCTTCTTAATACTAGAATTCCTTCTTTCAAGTCTTGAGACGTTGTCTTCCTTTGGCTGTAAAGCCTTTTTTTTTTGTTGATAAGCTGCATTTCTTAATCGGACTTCACTTCTTCTTTCCTCCATCATGTATAATTTTTCTATAAACGTCTGGTCACTCAGGCCTGCCGTGAACTCCTTGAATATAGACTCAATATTTCTAACTTAATAGGGGTGAAGGCTTCTACCGCAACGCAAGCTATAGGGTGATTCCTCTTTTGATGTTTGAGGAGTTGTATAATAGACCCAAAGGATTGAATAAGCCTTTTGATCTTGAAATATGACTGTTCATCGCCTCTATCAAACCATTAGTTTAAGGGTGAGCCAGCAATGTGAAGCACTCGGCTATTTCCATTCCTTCATAAAAGGCTCTAGAGCTCTCGCTATTGAATTGAATTCCATTTTGCTAAAATTAGATATTGCTGATAACATCTGCCTTTAAAATTTACTCAATTGTCTTTCTAGTTATAGTAGCATAAATATTGTCCTCAAAACATTTGGTGAGGTAATCCACCGTAATTGGCATGAACTTAATATGGCTTACTGTTGGAAGAAAAAGACCGAGGGTATCCATTCCTCACTAAGCACATTAGACGGGTGAGAGACTTTAGTATAGTTGGTTACATACCTACGATCTAAGATTTGCATTTTAGAACGAGGTCAAATCATCTGTAACCATAACCCTATACCAATTCTATTCCATACGATCCTATGCACATATTTTTTTTTGGGTCTTATATATTTGTATGGATAGGATCGTATGACATAGGGTTGGTATAGGGTGGATAGAGAAGATCTGGTCCCTTTTAGAACTTATCACATACTTTATATAGTTTTATGCATGTGTTTTTCAATACTAACTAATTATGTAATTTTCCAAGATCCAATGGAACAACGTTGAAGTTTTGGGAAATTGAGACGAGATTTAATTCTAGCCGCAACAGAATAATTAAGAGATTTTTTGTATTTTGATTTTTCCAAAATCAAGATCACTTTAATTCTATAAAACGATTGACATATAACTCATAATAAAGCATGAATCTTGCTAGAGATGAAGTAGACTAATAATTCTAAATCAAACAACAATATATTGATAATAAATCAAAGTTACACTCTATATGAGCTTCAACTCTAACTTTCTATTTTTTCTCATGCATACATTGCAAATACAAGGGCCTTTTATAGGCATGAAAGTCAGTTTACTTACCGACTTTGACAACTAACAAACTGCTACAAAATAAATACAATTTTCACAACTAACACATAGCTAAGAGCCGTGTCTTTTTACTAGAAGAAACAGGAAGCCTCTACACCTATTTGACTTCTAACACTCCCCCTCAAACCCAATTTTGCATGCCAAGATTTTCTTTTAGTTTGTGAAATACATCGGTCTTTAAATGTTTTGTAAAAGTATCCATAAGTTGATCTTCATTTCTGCAATGAATGAGTTTTACAGTTTTGTCTTTCACTTGCTCTTAAATAAAATGATATTTGCTTCGACTACTATATGACACTAGATTTTTTGCAAGTGATATATTAGATTTATTATCAATGAATATTGTAATCGGACCTTCTTGTGTATGATATAACTCACTCAAAATATTCTTCAATCATATTGCTTGACATGTACGTGTTGTTGTAGCGACATACTTGGCTTCACACGTTGAGAGCACAATTATTTGTTGCTTTTTTATGACCTCAAAAATATTATTGATCTAATATGAAAAACATATCCAAAGGTGCTCTTTCGATCATCTAAGTCTCCACCATAATCACTATCTGAATAACCAATTAACTTTAATCTTGAGAATGTGTATAAAATAGACCATGATTTATTATACCTTTAACATATTTTAAATTCTTTTGGTACAATGAAGTGATCTTGCTTTGGCTTCTTCATATGTCTACTAACCAATCCAACTGTGTATATAATATCTAGGCATTTGAAAGTCAAATATCTCAAACTTCTGACTAGACTATTAAATAGTGTTGGTTTACCAACTCTTTATTTGTATCTATTCTTATATTTATGCCTATTTCTGCTAGCATAGCCATTAGCTTGTAATCCTTTATTCTAAACTTGTTTAAGATTTGTTCCACATACTTCTTCTACGACATAAATATTCCCTCTCTTATTTGTTTTTATCTCAATTCCAAGAAAGTATGACATTTTACCAATATCTGTCTTTTCGAGTTCTTTAGTCATAACTTTCTTAAAGTCACTGAATATTCTTAGATCATTTCCCATAAAGATCATATCATCCACATATATACACACAATCATGATGTCACAATCTTGATTTTTCTTCGTGTATAAGGCATACTCACGTAGGCTTTTTGCAAAACTAGTCTTTTGGAAATACTCATCTATTCTCATGTTCCAAGCCAGTGGAGCTTACTTGAATCTATACAATTCTTTCTTCAGATGATATATTTTGTCTTCCAATCCTTTTTAATATATCCTAGTGGTACTCAATGTAGAGTTCTTCTTCTAGGTATCCATTTAAGAAAGTTGATTTCATTTCCATCTAATAAATCTTCCATTTATTTTGTGTTGCAAGTATTGCGAGAAGTCTAATAGTATCAATACTTACAAGTGGAGCAAGCACTTCTTTATAATTAATTCATTTTCTCTACTTATAAACCCTAGTGACTAATATTGCTTTGCATTTTTCAACATTTCCTTTTTATTAGTTTTTGTCTTGGACATCCACTTAACTCTTTTTGCATTATGTACTTTCAGAAGATTAGTTAGTTCCTATTTGTTGTTTCTATTGATCGTGACAATTTCTTCATTCATGGCATTTTCCATTTCTCATATTTAATAGCCTCTTCGTATATTAATGGATCACACTCTGCCATTGAACAAAACAATGAGTAATTAAATATTGTATGCACTTGTTTTGTGGCATCATAGATATCATTTAGACTTTACATTTTCATAGGTGTTCCCCCTGATTTGCTACTGCTGTTATATGATGAAGTTGATGGTGTTGATTCGGGAGTTGTTAAAATAGAGCTCTGTAGAGGACTCTATTCATCTCCTTGTTCATCTTGTGTGTTAAAGTCATCATAAAAAAATATTCCTTAAACTTTATCTCGTGGGATAATTACCTTCTTGGTCAAAGGGGTTGTACAATCTATACGTCTTACTCCTCTTTTTATAGCCAATAAATATACACTTTTCACCTTTGTTATCTAACTTCTTTCCTTTTTGATCAGGAATATGAGCATATGCATTATACCAAAAAATCTTGAGATGTCTAACTGATGGATTGCTACCACTTCATGCTTCATTTAGTGTTTTGAATTTTACACTTTTTGTTGGACAATGATTTAGTAAATAAACAACACATAGAACGGCTTCAGCCTAGAAAGTTCTCGATAAGTGCTTTTCCTACTATTACGTTTGGTAATTGTAATTTTAGAATTTCTAGGTTTCTCTCTTTTAAATTATAAAGTAAGGTCTTCTTGAATTTTAGATATTTTTTAAGTAGTCATCGATAACTACTCCTAGTTATAGGCTAACATACTTAAATATTAAAATTCAATAAGCAAAAATAAGATTAAGAAAAAAGTTCTAAAATAA
>JANTPM010000005.1:16371549-16388930 GCA_025434745.1 Erythroxylum divaricatum
TCCGCTTTGATAAGTTTTTGTTCGCTCTGTTTCGTATCCGTATTTGATTCGTATCCGATTCGCTTCTTTGATTCGTTCCGATATTTTCGCTTCCGCTTTTGACTACTCCGATTGGCATTTCGTTTCGTTTCGTTTTTCTTCGGTAAATTCGCATTTCGTTTCGCTTCAATTATTGCTTTGTTTCGGCTTCGCTTTATTTCCGTTTCGATTCTGTTTTTCGTTTCGTTTCGATTCCGTTTCCCGTTCTTTATTTTCCAGTTGGGATCCGGTGTTCGGATCGGGTCCCAACACTAACATACTTAAATATTAAAATTCAATAAGCAAAAATAAGATTAAGAAAAAAGTTCTAAAATAAATAAATACAAAATTATTAGATTAGTAATCATAATATCCTAGTTCTTAAGAATATGCAAAAAACTTGATATATATATAAATCTAAATTGTACTAAATGTAAATTGGAAAAGCACTCTCATCATTCTTATTATATAATGTAGTGAATAAGAATATTATTTTCACAAGGACTATGAGTATTAGTAGTAACTATATTTCTATTATCTAATCTAATAAAATGAATTATTGATTTAAAAGTAATTACTAATATAAATAACAAACCAAAGCAATAAACAAGAGCAAAGCAATTGATTGATAAACAAGATCTAGAATTAAAATCTTTCTAAAACCTTTCTATGCTTAAATTTTTCTTGATTCACTTATATTAAACTAAGGAAGGTTTCAATCAATGTTTTAATGATAAAATAAATAAATTATACTAATGGGTTTATTATTTTGGTGAGTAGCATTGTAAGAATAAGATGTAGCCATATATAACTTAAGAGGATATTTCATAAAGATGATAAACAAAAGTTGAAGTTTGTAACCTTCAAAGTGAAGATCAAGTCAGGAATAAAGGATAATTAAGGCACATTAGGGTCATTCTATATTTGATAATTTTAATTGTAATCTACTTTTGTTAATCTAGTAATCTTAATGGCTCACTATGTATAAATATTTTATATGACTTCATTACATGAGTCCTCTCATTCATCAAGATGTATAGAAGCTTTTTCCTTAAAAGAAAAGCTTCTTAGTTTTTCAAACACTATTTTTTAATGATATTTTAAAAGTTTTTAAATTATAAATGCATTAAGAAAATCAAGATTGAGCATTTAAAATTCCTAAAATCATGTTTTTAGAGGTATTAGTCGATTAATACGAATTAATGGTCGAACAATGTAAGTCAAAAGTGTAATTAGGGTTTTTGTTAATAGATTAGTTGACCAATATCTTGATGTGGTCTAAGAATGTTCCTCAAAGAGACACATTAGTCATCCAATATACCATAGCAGTCAACCAATATGCAATGACTAGTAAATATTATTTATTAAATGCACATTATTTAACCAATATGACCTAGTGTCAACTATTGTGTTAGAACTAGCAATTAAAATGACTAACTTTTGTTCCAATGACTAGTAGGGGTCTCAAAATCTTACAAATAGATGTCTTCTCATTATTTATTGTATCAAGAAGTATTTAGGTGTCTTATACACATATTTCTATGTGTAATCAAGTATTTGAGCATCATTGTCTTACATTTATATGAGTGAGCCTCATTGTTATTAAAAAGTGAGACATTTTGAGTTATAATCTTTTAATGGGGTTTTGTATATCACACTTCATCTTTTTTTGGTAAATCAATAATTTTTATAAAGAATTAAAAGTTATGTACAAGACAAGAGATTATCTGTAGGTAATCTCTTAACATTCAAAATACATGAGGTAGTTCAATAACAACAATATACTGCCCTACCATCATACTCCTCTCCCATTTCCTACCATTACACTTTAAAACAATATCTTTCCCAGCATTTGTTTACGATCAGACACAAGTCGCACTGTTATCGAGCCTGTGACATAATTAATATTGACGAAATCAGTAATTTCTACGAAGGCCGTTGGATTTCACCTCCCGAAGCTTTATGGCGCATATATGAATTTTGTCTCGTCGAGATTAATCCATCGATTTATATACTACAAGTTCACCTCCCAGATCAACAGTCTGTTTCATTTGAAAAAATGTTAATCTGTCTTATTTGTTAAGAAATGTCGACTTCTCGAAAACAATGCTTACCAAAATTTTCAAAATGAATTTGACAAATCAAAAGGCTGCAGAGATGAAATGTCTGTATAGAGATTTCCTAGAACATTTTTTTTGGAATCGAAAAACAAAAATATGGTTAGAAAGAAGCCGAAGAAAAGTCATAGGAACATTAGTTACTGTTGACCCTCGAGAAGGAGAGAGGTATTAGTTGAGATTATTACTCACGCATGTTAAAGGACCAATATCATTTGATCATTTTTTAACTATTGATGGTCAAAAGATTAACTGTTTCAGAGAAGCTGCACTGCGATTATAATTGCTAGCATCTGACTCTTACATAGAACAAACACTTGAGGAAGCTTTCATCTTTCAAATGCCAACATCCTTCAGACTTTTATTTGCTATACTCTTGTTCTATTGTTCACCAACAAATCCTAAGCAGCTCTGGGAAACTTTCAAGGACGACCTTTCTTCTGACTACCTGTGTACTTCTTCTTCCTGTAATACATTTACATCTAATGATGTTACAAAAATGGCCCATCAAGATATTAATAAATCTTTAAAACAAATGGGCAAAAGCTTGGCCGATTATCACTTTACTAATCATCAATTTCATGTTGATTATCACCTACAACAAACTAAGGAAGTATAAAGTGAGATGAATATACAGATTGATGCAGAAGACCTATTGTTACAATCAAGATTGAACAATGAGCTAAAGCACATATTTGATTTAATAATGAATTCAGTTTTGACTTCAACCGGTGCAAGTTATTTTATTAACGGTCAAGGCAGAACCGAAAAACTTTCTTACATCGAGCTCTTCTTGGAAATTTACGATCAAAGGGACACATTGCAATTGATGTCGTCACATCGGGCGTTGCAGCCTCAATCTTTCCAGGTGGTAGGACAACTCACTCAAGATTTAAAATCCCACTTGATTTCTCAAAACAAAAAATTTGTCAATTAATCAAACAAAGTAGTATTGCAACATTGATATTACAATCTAGCCTTATCTTATGGGAAAGGCTTCCATGGCAAAACAAGAAGCCATCATAGCATTTCACAATTTACTTCAAGATATAATGGACTTTGATCAACCTTTTGGAGAAAAATTGTTATATTTGATGGTGAGTTTCGTCAAACATTGTCAATTATTGACCAGGAAACAAAACAACAACTCATTGATTCAAGTCTTCTAAATTCACATCTTTGGCCGCGCATGTCTAAATTCTCTTTAACGATAAATATGAGAGCTATGTCAAATCCAATTTTTTCTGATTTTTTATTGCGAGTTAGAGAAGGCACCGAGCCAACGGATGAACACGATCAAATATGCTTGCCAAAAGAATTGATTATTCCTTAAGACAAGGATGAATCTCCTAATAGGTTAATATTTTTTTCATTATATAATTTACTATCCTTTTTTACAATTGCTATTACACTTTTCTAATATACCGTTATCCTCGCCAGGTTATTGGAAAACGTCTTCCCTAACCTAAACTTATATTCATTCGATCCATATCAGATGATAAATAGATGCGTGCTATGTCCAACAAATAATTGTGTTGATAAAATTAATAACATCATGCTTCAAAAATTAACAAGAAATATGCATTCGTATATAATTTTTGACAAGACGATTGACCGAAGATATCAAGCTGATTATCAAGATTTTTTCAATTCTTTAAATCCTAACAGCCTACCTCCACATAAACTCTTGCTCAAAGAAGGCTCTCCAATTATGCTTCTTAGAAATTTAAATCCAACTGAGGGATTATGCACTGGAACAAGGTTGATATACAGACAATTAAAAGATCATACAATTTCAGCAGAAATTGTTTTTGGACCTCACAAAGGAAAATTCATTTTTATACCTAAAATTTCTTTACAATCTTCAAAGAACGAAAAAATGGAATTCCTTTCATCAAAACACAATTTCCAATTCGTCTGTGTTTTGCGATGACCATAAACAAATCTTAAGGTCAAACACTTGATCATGTAGGAATTTATCTCCATCAACCTGTATTCTCGCATGGACAACTATAAGCGGCTCTATCAAGAGCTCGAACTCCTGAATTAGTTAAAATTCTTATTATTATTGAAACTTTTGAATCTTCAGACTTCGATCAAAAAACAAGAAATATTGTTTTCCGTGAAAATTTTCAATTAGTCAAATTATAAAAGATAAAAATTCTTGAGAGGTATGTTACTTGTTTCTTTAATCGCTTCATATAATTTAATTTCATGTAAAAAAAATTTCTCTTCACTTATCCATTTAACATAGTCTTTCAGCATGGAAAACCATTTATTGATTAAGGATATTTTTCCTAGAGCTCAATGGTGGTCTTGTGAAATAATAGTGCAAGAAAAACAACATATCGTCACTTTGCCTGCTACACCATCAAAAAGACAAAAGTTTATCTTCTGTGATTCTGAGGTATATCAACTGCACTTTCTTCCTTTTACATTTTTTAAAACTTAACTATTAATAATTTCCTTATTATTAACAGGGATCACAAGTTGAGGATATCACATTCAACAATGATATCCAAAGAATTGGCAACATCTTACAGCCATGTAAGAAATATATTATTTCTAATGCGATTGTGAAATCGATTCCACCTCAATACCAAACCGAAAATTTGAAAATTCAATGGATTATTACAAGTCGCACTGTTATCGAGCCTGTGATAGAAAATGAAACAATCATCCCTATCAAATTCAACTTCACGCCTTTCAAGAATCTCATGGACTGTGTTAATGATAAGCAAAAATCAGTTGGTTAAATCCTTAATATATTTCTTCATACAATGTTCACAATTTTTTTAATAACTAATTATATTTATCTTTAACACATGATAGATATTTTAGCCTTTGTTATGGAAGTGATGGATAAAAAAGAAATCGTCAAAAATGACAGAGCTTTAACTATACAGAAATTTGTTATCACCAACAAAGAGTAATTTTAATTCTCTGTCTTTCTTAATATTTTCCATGAAACTAAGAAAAAAAATTTATTTTTCTAACATCTCTTTTTTTATTAGGCACCAAACGATCAGACTATTACTGTGGAATTCTTTTGTTGATAACGAGGGCCAACACATTACTGAATCCCTACAATCTTATCCGGTTATTATTTGTAGAAGGCTCAAAGTCAACTTCTATAATGATATGTTTTCCTTCCTCATAATATTACCTATTATTATTTACCTTTTTATTCTATCTCAAAGTTACAATTTCACATGTTAGGTGTTACATTATCGACGTGGTTCGACTTAGCAATCATCGTTGATCCACCAATACACGAAGTTATAGATCTTAAAAATTGGTAATCTATTATCTTACCTACAACATCTCTGTTGCAATGATCTATATCAAATTGTACATCTTCGCTTCAACTATTCATGACATTATGTCAAAATTTTTAAGATTATGATTCTTTCATATTTATAATATTACGTTACAAATTATATAGAAATTTTTTAAAATTTTTATATTTTCATATTTATAATTATTATGGTACAGGGCACGATGAAACAATAAGGAAATTAAAAACCTCATCAGCGAACGATCTTACCTCAAATATAATCCTAATCTATCTCTTAGATCTCACCAAAAAATCACCAAAATCATGTTTATAAATTATGCCCCCAAGGTAATCACATTTACATATTCTTATCCAATATTTCATTTAAAACTTTTTTTTTACCAAAATCTTGTTTTCGGTTTTTTTTTTTCCAGATATCATGGATTCAAGGTAAATTTTCCTTTCAACACACAATACTGGTATATAGTATGCAATAAATGCTTCCGTTCTACGACTGCTGTATATGGAGTTCTGTTCACTTGTAATTCTTGCAGAGAAAAACTAACAGCTAAATCAAGATTTCCACCTTTTATTTTCAATCTTCAATTTGTTGCTTTTTCCTTCCATTTGAATTTTGAAATTTTTATATGACTTTTTTACTTACATGTCATCTGTGTGACTTTTTTGCTCACTCTCATCACCTTTTTACTTACATCTATTCTGCTGTACATATAAAATCTTTTTTTTCTATTCTAACTTTTTTATATAGGTGCTGATATGACATAGATTTGACCGACGAAACAGGGACTATCACGATTTTCAGCGAGCTAACTTAAAAACTTTTAAATTTCTCCGCCCTTGAAGCTATGCAATATTCCAATGAAGTTATATTTTTCCTTTCATCTTTCATCTACGTTTCCAATTTAATATGCCGCCAATTATCTTTATATAGTTATTTCGCAGATAGTTGACATTTTTGGATTTGCATAATAAAAACATTGATCTACCTTTAGAGAAGCTACACATAGAATTGAAAAGCGATACATTTCTTCTTCATGTCAAACCAGTAAACATTCAATCATCAGATGTAATGCAACGATTTGCTCTTATTTACTACCGCAAAATTGATGCTCATAAACTAGAAAAGCCTTCGCTTTCGCCCGCAAAAGATAACCAATCTTTAGTTGATGATCAACATGACAATGCTGAAATTATACTCTCTAACTATCTCAAGTCTTTTTTTTGTCCTTATTTTTTATTTTATCTTTAACATGATCATTTATTATTTTTGTATCTACCATTTTCTTTTTAATAATCTCACCTTATATCACCTACCTAATATACTTTGATTTTTTATAACTTCAGAGCATATTCCTGAATCTTCTTCATCAGCTAGACAATGCCTTATGCAGCCATGCTGAAAATAGTTCGCGGTTACAAACAAATAATTTTAATTTGGATTTGAAGTTCCATTTTGCATTCTTCAGTTTAAGTTGTTTTTAGATTACATAACCTCGATGGGTCTAAAAAAATTAAGTAGTTAATGTAAAAATATAAGTTTATGATCAGAATACAAAATTTGTAACTGAGGATGAACACAACAATTTCTGCCAAAAAATGGTTACTATTATATATATATATATATATAAATAATAACAAATATATATATTACTAATTCTTATTAATTCATATATTTATGTAAATATTATTATTGTTATTATATATATATATATAAAATAAAAAATATATATATCACTAATTAGTATTAACCATAATATATTTAACACCAATAAAAAATATTGTCTTCTTTAGAATATAATTAATTAATTAACAAATTAACAAATTTTGATTTTACTATTCATAATTATAATATAATTAATTCATTAATTCATTAAAATATAATTTATTTAAAATTAATATAATATATGTATCATATATATATATATATAGAGAGAGAGAGATATATATATATATAATAACAAATATATATATCACTGATTAGTATTAATTATAAGATATTTAATACCAATCAAAAAATTTCTCTTATGTAGAATATAATTAATTAATTAACTAATTAGCAAATTTTGGTTTTACTATTCATAATTATAATATAATAAATTAATAAATTAATACATTAAACTATAATATATTTAAAAATTAATATAATTATTATTTTTTACTAATTAACTCATATATTTTTCTGTCATTTTTAATTAATTTTAACTTATATATTTTTTACTAATTAGCTTTTTATATTTTTTTGTCATTTTTAAATAATTTTAACTTATGTATAATTAATTTTCTAATTACATTATAATTAATAAATTGACCTGAACTTCATTATATATATTTTTATATTTATGTTGTTATTCCTTTTTCACACCCCAAACTTTAAATTTCATTATATATATATATATATATATATATTGAAAAATTTAAATATGCTTATAATTAAATAATAGTTATGTTTAAATAATAATTAATTAATATTTTTCAGTTCATAATAAACTGTTAGTGTTTTTAACTATTTAATCAATTAATTTTTTATTTACCATTCATATTAATTATTGTTACCTTATATTATTTTAACCCTTAAATAATAAGAAAATATTTTATATTTTTATATTTTCAATATAATATATTTAAAACTTTTTTATAAAATTTGTCTTATATATTTAAAATTTTTATTATGCGATAACTATTCTTTTCTTACGTTATAACCCACCAAATTAATTAGGTGTTATTGCTGCGCATGGCGCAGTTTTACCCTGCTAGCCTGGGTAAAGTGTCAAGTGTTTTAATAAAAAATTAGTGAGAAGAGATTGGTTATGAACTTTTAAAATATATAGGGATTTTCTAAAAAATTTGAGATAAAATACGATCCTTTGAATATAGAATAAACATAACGGTTTTAAGAGTTGATGAAAACACGATCTTTTGAATATACATATTCGTTGTACTTAGCCTGAAATGATGACAGGTTGCAGCCAAGATAAAATTTTTACGATTAATGATTTTTAGTTTAGGGAAAAAGTGAAAATGCAAATAAATTTTGGCACCAGTGCTCAACCTGCTCCCCAGGGAAGGGACCCAATAATACGTCCCTAATTCGTTTTCCGTTAGGTAACCTAAAGTCTAACCTCCTGATTCCACACCCGTTGCTCTCCTCAGAACCGTCGCAGCTGGTTCATTGATCATAACGAATTTCTCATTTGGTAATGGTTCTTTTCTACACTTCTTTCTGGAATCGAAATTCGACGTCTTCAATTTAGCTAAATTATCGTTTTTTCTTATTGGATAGTAAAATTCCGGTGCGATTTCGGCGGTTGCATCTCGATTTTGGTGCTTTTTAGAAAGTCAAGCTATTAGTCTTGATCTTCAATGGAACAGGAATCGAATTGATCGCATTTTGAGTTTGAGTGCGATGTGCCATCAGAATTGTTGCGTGCATTTGTCGGCGGAAGACGCCATTGCGGCGGACGAAAGTCTCTTGATCTACTGCAAGCCTGTGGAGCTTTATAACATTCTTCGCCGCCGGGCCTTACATAGTGTAATTTATGTCTTTTACCACATTCATTTGCTTTGGTGTGATTAGAACCCGTCTCGTGTGGTTGATTTTGTGTTCATGTGTTTAATTTTATAGCCTTCCTTTCTTAGAAGATGTTTGCGTTACAAAGTGAAAGTGGGGCGTAAAAGGAAGAGGTACGGATGTGTTCTTTTTTTGAATAATTTGGTTGTTTTAGGTTTTTAATTCAGTTGCAAAAGCTTACATGAGAACTTGAATGAATTGGACCACTGGTGATACATTTGGTTACGAATTCATTTGTAGGCTGGGGACTGGTGTTGTGGTTTTCAACTACAGGGACTACGACAACATGTTTCAAAAGGCTGAAGGTATATTTTTTCCCCATCCATCCATTTCTATTTGAAGGCACCCTTTTTTTCCCTATCCATTTATTTCTATTTGATTCAATGGAAAAAACGTAGAAAATATTACTTGAATGCATTTTTGAAGATTTTGAATTAAACGCATGCTATGTTTCTTTTAATGTTGATATTTTGTTTACAAATTGGTTTACCACTACTTGATAGAGTTTTCCCCTCAATTGTCATACCAGATTGGAAACTGTTGAAAAGATCTAGATTTGTTTTTCTAATCTCTTTCGTTCTTTCTTTCTTCGAACAAAAGATGAGTTTATTGGCAAAAATTATGTAACTACAAAGTATATACTGCTTCAGCATTTGTAACTTTTTTGTTGGTACGTCAGCATTGGAACTTCCCTTGAAAATCAAGTGTTCTACACTAGTTTTGCTTGTTTACTCTCTCTTTTCTCAATTGTTGTGAGAATTTATTTCCATGATATAGTTTTTGTTTGTGTACATGATGTACCAAATTGTTTAGATGGAATAGCTGAACACTGCTTTATGCTTTCTCAATGTGCAGTAACTGAAGACTTTTCCTGCCCATTTTGTTTGATGCTATGTGTAAGCTTTAAGGTGAAATTTCCCATCTTTACATACTTTCAGATGTTCCAATTCTATGCATAAATGATGAAGAGATTCTTTGATTGGAAGTTTGGTTTAAGGCTGATGATAGAAGATCATATAGTTGACGTGTTGTTGCTGAGACACAAAAGCTTCTTTGTTATTGTGACACTTTTATGAGGTTTTGTTTGAAATCAAGAATTTTGAAGGATAAGTTTCTATCACTTAGCACAGATTTCACTTCTTTTGGCAGGGTCTGCGTTATCACTTGTGTTCTTCTCATGATCTGTTCGACTTCGAGTTCTGGGTTGGTCATCAGTGTTTGATTACTTTTTAAGCATTGAGGTTTCTTGAAGCGCTAATCATAAATCTTATTCTAGGCTACCGAAGAGTACCAAGCTGTCAATGTGTCAGTCAAAATTGATAGATTCTGTTCTGAGGTTAGCATATTTCCTTAATTTTTGATGGATTATGCAACATGTCTTTCCATGAATCTGATAAGACAAAAATGAAAGTAAACAAAAAATCAAACCGTTCTTTTTCTTGTGGCCTATAATTTTTTTTTTACATCATAATTGTAACTACGTTTCTTGTGTGAAGCTTCTTTGTTGAGACTTATATTTGTCCCTACTAGTTTGGCAGAAGTCACTTTTTCAGTATTCAATACATGTCTATGCATTTTTAAATTAAGAAGATGCTGCCAATGTGTACACAGACTGTTGAAGATGGAGTTGAGCAGCGACGGCAGTCATTCTTCTTCTGGTAGAATTTAAATCTTGAAATGTGGTTACATTTTCTAGTAACTTGCAAATTTTAATGTGAGCAAAGATACTGAGAATTGCAAGGGTAAAATAAATTTAATGAACAGCACAAGGCCACGTAGACGAAAGTCAAGAAACATTGATGTAATCGAAAAGCAAGCTTGTGTACAGTTCTTGGAGTTGGATTCACCAAAACTATGTCCGGAAGGCACAAACAATGGATATTTATGGAAGGATGATGGTAATACTCCTTTTTTCTTCTCTTGCATATAAATTTCTATTCTGTATCCTGATTTTATGAAGATGGTAAGCTTTGTTAGTAATCTAGAGTATGTCAACATATGTTGTTAACCGTTAAGTACAAAGCATTTACTTCAAACTTCAGTGAACCACAAATTGTAGAAGTGAAGAGAAGCCAGGAGTGTAAAATGCTGTGATTGCTGATGTTAAATTCAACCTTGAATTTTTATTTGTATATTAGAAGCCGAGCATTGATCAAGATGTGAATTTGCATGTTAGAAGTGGAGCATAAAATATGATATGATATGCTTGTCTTGGAGCATTACTCACCCTTTGCTGATGAATTTCTTGCATCCCCTAATCTGGTTGGTTTTTAAGAAAATAATAATCAACTTTATAGGAATTGCTGAAGTGTTTTTGTGCTCGAGTGTGCTGTCTTTTAGAAAGGAGATTTTAAAATTTGAATCATTTTCTGAAAGAAAAATCTGAATGCCAATGGGCAACATATCTAGTTATCATACCTAGCTCTTAAAAGGCATTTGGTGCTAGATTACACTGTGTGCTTATCTTAAACAAAGGAACTAGCTGACAAATTGCCAAAACTTGGGTCATTCTATTTTTTTTATCATTCCGTTGGTGAGTCTTTTGGATATATTCTTGCAGTTTGTCTGAAGGACTTATGTACAAGTGCTGATACTGATCATGCTATGAACCAAATCTTCCTGGCAACTAGTCTGTCTATTAATGGAGCATTGTTTATGGCCTGATTTCTTATTTGCTGTGGTTTGAATGTAAAGTAGAAACATTCTATTTGTTTGATCCTACTTTATTATTCCAAGTTTTGCTCATATTACTTATCCTGCCCCAGCATGCTAACATTTTGTTATACATGCAACATTGCCTATTCTTCTTTATCATCTTTTAGGAATCTTCACATTAGGAGTGATAAATTCCATTGGCGAGTTCTTGATGCAGATTTGTGAAAACCTGTTACTTGTTTTTGCAACTCAGAGATGGCTTACTAATGATGGATTCCACTGTTAATAAAATTGTAGTTATCAACTTTGTGTTGGCATTTTATCTTTTCTCTTACCCTGAAAGGTTTGCACAATTGGGACAATTGGCAGCCTAGTTCTCTCCCTCTTATACTTACCATTGAACTTTAGGCATTATGTGTTTATTATGTATAGGCGAGAATGCTTCAAGGTCATCTTCCAGTGAGAAAGACTTGCATAAGTTAAGGAACGAAGCAGAAAATTTTGGTCCTGAATATGCAAGTGCAACAGACTTGATGGAGCCTGTTGTTTCTAGTTCTAATGTTGCAGGTTTTTCAACTGCCAAGGATCAATTTTCTCTGGACCCTGAGTGTGTTAGACCACAATCCACAAATGATCCTTCACTGTCTGCCGTGCTTCATGTAGCAAAAACAAGGAAGTTATCATTGGAAAGATCAGATTCCAGAAAGTATGTGAAGCCAAATTTTGTCTGCTGTTGACCATTCCATAGTATTATGTTGCCTTATATGCTTAATAGAGTTCCAGCAAAAACAGTCAAATAGTACCCTTCAAGTAGATCATTTTGCTTTAGCATGTGCATAATGACTCTTGTAACCACTTAGGTTCAGATGCATGCCCTGGGTCAGGTAGGCCTATTAATGGCTAGGATTTATGTGCTTTTTACAATAAGGTAAGATTATAAGAGCAACTTCTTTCTGCTTTATGGATGTTTTGTTTTTGCAACTCAAGTACTGTGAAGCCTAGGCAAATTTACTGGACTAATTCTTACGATAGAAGTGTATCTTTTTGTTTGTGAATGTTTATATTGTTGTTATTTTGTTTAGGTTTCTGATCATTGTCTATGATTTTCTTTTATGCAGCCGAGCCCTTTTGTTAAAACGACAATTCTATCACTCTCATAGAGTTCAGGTAACTGATTGCTACTTGGCCTCTCAAAAACTTTTGTTTCTTTTTCAATTTGTTGTCCTATCGGTTGTTGGCATAATATATGGTTGTTAATAAACTCATATTTGCAAATTTTTCTCTACAAAACATTCATTATTTTGATAAACCTTTTTCAACAAGCATAAATTCTATAGTTTTGAGGAGTTTCGACATTTCCCAGATTTATTTTGGATATTTTCTTAAAATAAAGACATTGTGATAAATAATTATGGATGATTATGTTTAACATTGTCATGTCAATCTTGTGCTTGAAGCCTATGTCAATAGAACAGGTAGTGTCGGATCGAGACAGTGAAGATGAAGTGGATGATGAAATTGCAGATTTTGATGATAGAAGGGTATGCTAAACATTGTGTCATATTTAACGTTACTGTTTTCTCTGTTTAGAGATTCTTTTAATTGTTAATAACTTCACCTTTATGGAATTTATATATGAATTTAGAAGCAGTTGGTTGTTCTGCTTACCTCTCCAGTGTCAGCCATTGCTTTGCAAGACTAATTCTTGATGCATGTCTAAATTATCAGCACTACAATGCCCATGCACTGGAATTCAGTTTACTAATCTTAAGCTAGGATTTTCCAATGGATAATTAATCGTAGTTTTATAGTAGAGTTGTATGCTTACGAGTTAAATGTCATTACAGTTATAACCTTCAATGTGGCTGGGAAGTTTCCTTTAATTCTTGAAGTTAAACAAATATTTTCGCATCTTGATCTCATCTCAAGAAGACTTGAGGCGGGATAAAGCCGAGGGGATCTTAAGGGTTTAATATTTTTTCATAATTTGTTAAGAGACTCATAAGTAGCAGCATGGTGAGAACTTTTTGTAGTTAAAATTTCACAAATCTTTTAGTTGCACTGCATTACAAAAGATCACTTTCTTTTCCTCTTTTTTATCCACTAGTTATAAATATCGATTATAATCAGACAATAACATTATATCATGAACTTGACTTGGTTATCACATAGTCATTTAAGCAATCCTCCACATGGGACCATACTACGTTTGAATGTCATCAACTCTGCATCCTTGCCATGTAGTTTGCTTACTTTGTATCCGTGAGAAAATGTAAATGTATCCATATACAATTAGATTGTGTTGAAATTGTTCTTAGTACGAAAGTGCTTGAGATTTATATTTGTTAATATGATTAACTGTGGATCACTAAGCATATGCTCCTTTCGCAAAAAAATACAAACAAAAAGCTCAAGAAAAAGATAAAAATAATAAGATGTCAACTTTGAGCCAATGTATTGCAGATGCTTGATGACTTTGTGGATGTCAGCAAATATGAGAAGCAACTTATGCATCTTTGGAACTCATTTGTGAGAAAGCAAAGGTGGTTACATCTAGCCATTCGTTTTCTATTTCATCCTTTTCGTTCGTCATTCTAAACCACTTTCATTTTTTCCCTGTTCTTTTCTGATGTTACTTTCCCCCTTTATACCAACGTGCTTGTTAAAGAGGATAAAGCCCACTTAATGTTTGATGGTAGCTTATATGTTTTGGTTTTATTACTTTGGCAGAGTGCTAGCTGATGTAAAACAATATTTTTGTTTTTTCCTTTAAAAACTTTGGCAGAGTACTAGCTGATGGCCACGTTCCTTGGGCATGTGAGGCATTCTCGAAACTGCATGGACAGGAACTAATGTTATCTCCTGCTCTCTTTTGGTACCACTTCTGCTAATTTCTTTGCCCTCACGCTTTTGTCGTTGCTCCTGCAGATGGTTGTTAATTCCTCATACTTGTTTAGGTACTAAACAATTTTTTGTAATCACCATTTGAAGGTCCCATGATGATTTACCATAATTATGTTGGTAACAAAAGTGAGCTTTAACATCCAGATTCATCTAACTACTAAAACCAATTCTCATGCTGATTGCTTCCATTAGCTATCCTGTAAGGATTTGTGGTAGACAATTGTATAATCTAGAGGGAAAAGATGTTTGAATACTGCTTCTTTCAGAGAAAATAGCTAAGTGTCTGCTATCTTTTCAACGAAATACTCAACTGATGTAGGACTGGCTCGCTATGTACAGCATGATTCCAAAACAGTTGAATGTGCAACTCTAAGATTAGTTTCAAGTTCATTGTTGCTGTTCCAGTTGATTATGGAGTCGTCTGCTTCTTCACACATACTCCTTGCTGCTATGTTACTATGGTCTTAGAGATGGTTGAGGTTGGGGGTGAGTGTGGAACGTTTGAGGACCTTTTGTAATTGGTGTTAGCTGTCATGAATAATTTTTTTGTTATCGAAAGGAAAAGAAAAGGAAACTTCAAAACTAAAGAACAAAATATAAGCAGCTATTAAGGAAGAAAAGGTACTGCTTCAAATTACCAACAGATAATTATGAATATGAAGGTAAAGTGGTTCAATTTTGCATATCAGAGCTAGACTCGTAGACATGGCAAGAATGTTAGATATCCATATTCACAAATGCTGGAAGCTATACTTTATTCTTGTCTATTCACTTTGTAGTTCTTTACATATATTTAACCATTAACAAGTCAGTACTTGTTTAAAAACTTGATATCTGCAATACTAATGGAATAGGTGTTGGAGGTTATTCATGATCAAGCTGTGGAACCATGGGTTGCTTGACGCAATCACAATGAACAACTGCAGTTTGATCCTGGAAAGATGTAGAGATGAGGGGTCTAATTCCATGAAAAGCGAAAAGGAAGATGGTCAATGATGGTGTGGAGGAAACATCAAGATGACAGGGTACATGACATTGATTTTCTGTTCTAACCCATTCTTTTGTGCCCAACCCTCCAAAATGATTGAACAATATTGGGACTTCAATTATTTTTTATGTAATGGAGAAGTGAAATTCTGGTTCCTTCTCTCTGTTCTAACCATATTCAATACAAGCCTGTCTTTCCCTGATTCTGATTATGTACTTCAGAAGTGCGATATAGTGTCCTCTTGAGTACACACCGCCATGATGAAGTCGTCATCTATCTCTATGGTCCATTCTTTGCTAGCTGCCTCAGCGGTTTTGTGTGTTTTGTAGTAGTAATAATAATAATATATCCTCCTTAACTGGCCACAAACAACTGGAGATATCCTAATAGAACTGTTCTTTTCATTTTAGTTATCTTAAAAACAGTTAATTACAGTCAAGATTATTAAAAGGAACTTCCTTGTTTTCCCGTGCTTTTGAATCCAAATATATGCCATTAGTTGCTCTCGGATGTTTACTAACGTAAGGTCAAGTTCTGTATTTACCAGCAGTTAAATCTTCTTGCATTTCTCTCTTTCCATACATTATACAAGCAGGTTCACTAAATAAAAGGCTAGAGTTCCTTCAGGAATTCTTTGTTGCTCTAGAGCCAAAGGGGAATATCCGAGAATCTAGTCAATAGTATATCCCAGTTCATCAACTCTTTCACCTCTTTCCATATAGTCTTGGGAAGTAGCACTTAAAGAATAGATGTGTCATGTCCTCAGATGCACTTGCATAAGACACAACCATCTTTAATTTGTAGGAACTAAACTCTATCCATAGTGTTTATCCGACTCCTAGCCGACAGCAACATTAGGAATCAGATTATAGGAAGAAGGTTCTTATTCTATACAGTCATATGCCATGGCATCTATTGTCCTCTTGGTCTAAGCCAATCCTAGCATTCTTTATTGTGAAGTTGCCCATAAAATGATTTTCCCAAACGTAGCGGTCCTTCATTTGAATGTTGGGAAGGATGAAGTGACTAATTTCTCTTGAAAAATTCTTTGATCCATATACTAACCTCAGCTTATTTGGGATCCCTATTATATTTTGGACAGCTTGTGAGTTTCCAAATAAAGCACCATTACCTATTCAATTTTCATATCACAAGGAAAGAGTCGAAGCATCCCCTACTTTGTAGCTTACATTCATCTCAATTGCACTTCTTATCTTTAGCAATTAGATAGTAAACCATGAATGTGTAGCTTTAGGAGTGAGTCCCCATAAATTTTTCCCCTTTAAGACATAACTATGCATTCACCTCATCTATAGAAATTCCTTGTCCACTAACACTTGGCCTTATAGCCATCAAAATTTTATTAGTTAGACCTATTGGAGTGATTCCTAGACCTCCTTCATCAAGGGGTTTGCAAACTTTCAACCATTTTACTTTAGCAATAAACTTGTTGACATTTATTTTCCCCCACAAAATTTCCTCATAAGCCTCTAAAGTGTCTTAACAAGGCCTTTGGACAAAAACATATGTGCATAGAATTTATTAAGAATTGATGCATACCTTTAAAGGATAAATATTTGATAGTTCATTTTCTTGATCTTTTCTAAATCTTTTCAATCAAAGGCAAGCATTACTTAAATTGCAATTTTCTTATAACTAACGGTAGTCCAAGATTCAACCAAGGGGGACTTAGCGGACATTCTAGTAATTAAGCTGAGTTTATCAACTGTATGCATTGCATTTAAGGCAATAACAATATTGTAACATCCCGTTACTGTCAGCAAGGGTATTATGGTAATATTGGGACTGACTGATAGGCTTTACTGTATTTAC
>JANTPM010000005.1:16441706-16461547 GCA_025434745.1 Erythroxylum divaricatum
ATGAACCTTGTTTAATAATAGTTAGGAGTGAAAAATGGGGTTGAATGTGGGTATGACGTGTTGTTGAATGGTGTATGAAAAATGTCTTAAATCTTCTAGGGTTAATGATTATATTGTGTTTGTGACTGATTTTGGGTTGGAATGAGTTTAGAAATGAAGTAGGAATGATGGTTTAGGGTTAAGATGAAGATTATTTGAAAGATGGGAGGTATATGGTTGAAAAAATGTGGGAAAAGCAGGTTTCAGACGATTTTTGGGCTCGCACATCGTGACGTGCTCATGTGCACTTCGCGGCACGCGTCATCTTTCTCGTCGCAGTGCACGCCAGCTTCCTTGTTGCGGCGAGCTCCAATATTATCGTCGCGGCGAGCTTCTGATTTTGCCTCGGCGAAATCCTGTTTTCCTGTACAGATATATTTTGGTATTTTGGACATAACTTTTTCTGTAGATGTCCAAATAAGGTAATTTTTGATTCGTTGTAAACTAGAGACATAGGGATACAAGTTTTATGAACAAAGGAAGTTTTGAATCAGTCTCTAAAAATCTCAAATTTTAGAATTAAGAAAACCACATGCCTAATAATAAGTAATTAAGAATTGATTAGTGATCTTTTACATACGCTTATTAAAGGGTTTCACCTCTTCATTCTTTTTTATATGAATTTGACACCCACCTCTCATGTGAGATATCAAAATATTTCCCTAATCCTTTGATGTCATTATCATAGGTCAATCTATAATATATAATCTCTCCTTGTTATTTGATATGGAATTGAATAAGAAGCCTATCTGAAGGTGTTATTGCCTGTGAACTTTCTACTTGTGCCACTCTCCACCCTTATTATCCTAACATCATATTAGTGGGATCATGCTCTAATCTTATTTGAAATGTTCCAAGTTCAAACTGACACATCATCATCATCATCATGAGAATAAAATTTTAAGGCTTTATTCATAATTCTTGCCTTTAACATCTCATTTTTGTAATCGTCACTAATAGGCAAAGATATATCAAATAAGAGTTTTTAGGCAAGTAATATTATAAAAAATAGTATTTAACATTCAAGAGTTTAAAGTATATTAAATAAGTGGCATTGCATCTATCAATTTTGGGGAAGATCTATAAAATAAGAAACTAATTCGTAAGTTTCTTTAAGTGTTATAAAGATATTTGAGTAAAAATATTTGTTTTGAAAGAGTTTACGTAGTTTTTATAGGTATTTTGAACATATTTCATAAATTCTTTGCTAGTTTAAGAGCAAAGAAGGAAACTAAGATAAAAAGATGTAGAGAAAGAAGTCTTTCAAATTAAGTGCAATTAGATCCAATCAAATTATAGTTTTGGAATGAAATTATGAACAAAAAATTCTCCTCACATAAATTGTGAGAAGATAAGCCAAATCTAATCTACTACTTAGACTAAATATGAAATGGAGGGCATCTAAACTTATGAAAATAAAAAAATAAGTCAGTTTCAATAAGCTAAAACTAAAGTTGAATAAAAAGTATTTAGTCTGATGAAAATAAACAAAGTTGATCATTTACAACTAACCATCTATAATTTGATATTCTTAGAGGATTGAAAAAAAAACTAAAGGAGTACTTGATTAGTTGGTATAAGAAGAAAGGAAAGAGTAAGTAATGAAAAAGGATATTCGATAATATATTATGATTGGATAAATAGTGTTTTCATATCCTCCCTCGCTATATCATTATAAATCTTACCATTTCCTCAAGTGAACTAACCATACCCTAAAACTTTTTAGATTGAAAATAAGGATTAAAACCTATTTAAAGATATGAATACGACAATCAACACTTCTTCAACCAAAAAATTACTTTTAATATTTTTATTTAAATTAAAATTTTTTTTGGCCAAATATTTAAATTAATTGAGAAAATTGCTCTTTGCACTTTAAAAATAAAAAACTTAATCATTTTTAATCTCATTAAAGTAAAATTATAAAAAATATTCATAAAGGGAATACTATTTTTAAAGAAGTGACAATAAATTAGTGAATAAACTTTTCTTTTTTAATTAGTAAATTGATATTATAATATGAAAATTTTAAATATTCTAATTATTCAATATGAAGGAGCATACTTGTAAAAGACTTAATTGATAATTTGTATAAATTAGGAATTTAAGCTATTCTAACTTTTATGAATTGTTATTAGCTTCAATTTGTACATTATCATATGTTTGTTAAGATATATAGCGGATGTGATGATATTTCAAGGTAATAATCAATTGGTGAAAATTATTTAGTGAATCAAGCGTTTCTGGTTTCAATTAGGATTTTAATAATTAAGTCAAATAAACTCGACTAAACCTTAGTTTTAACTCCCATAAAAATAGTTATTCTGTGTGGTCGATGTTTTGGGTCGGCTGAGGCTCTTAAAATCTTTGTTTTCAGCAATAAACTCCATTCTCTGACGAGCCCAGCCCAGACACGATGAGCCCATCCCACGACACTGATGGCGCCAAAACAGATGCGCGGCGTACTTTCAAAAATTCAAAGATGACAAAAATTACACTCGAGCTTACTTAAGCTCTGTGAAGAAGAGACAAGCTGTTTGATGGATAACGCTTGCGATTCTCAAGTAAATATCAAATGTTTGGCTTCCTTTAAATTCTTCTAAGCTTCTCATTGCTAACACGATATTTTGGCTGCAGATTTCCAACTCCAATTTGCTTCCTTCTGGTATGTGCAAATTGTTTTTACGGACGCCCCTATTTTATAATGTCGATAAACCATTCTCAATTGTAGTGGCTTGTCAGATCCTGACCAATTTTTTATGGTTTATGTCGTAGAGTCGCCTGATGTAGGGAATTGGTTTTCTAGTTACAAGTATGAATCGTTTATTTTGGATACTTGTGATGAATTTGGAGGTTCTATCTTCAAAGAAAGTGACTCTGGAAGAGAAGAGGATTACGCTGTTGTCGGGGAGATTGATAAAGAAGGAAATTTGTATGTTTCTGGAAGATATGGTGACAGTGATTGTAAGCGTGGAAACCAGTTATTGACCGAGGTAATCTCATCCTCCATTTCCGCTGCATACTTTTGTTCTTAGTAAAGGCAATCTGTTAATTATAATGGTTGTATTATGGCTGTGGGAAAGAACCGCATTGACTAATGGTTGGGTTTTTAGGTATGTTGAAACAACGAAAGAGTGGTCTCTCATTATTTTTTCCCTTGATAAAAATCTTCAATCTCTTTCCCATATTTTCCACTGGTTAAAGCAACAGTAATTTTCCTTTTATAAGTGCCATGCTGATTTATTTGGATTTGATCTCATTGCACAAGTTGTGCCTTCTGTTAAAAATTCTGCTTTTGTTCAGTACAGTGATGCTATTTGTTTGATTCATTCATCCAAATCTTCTTGCAGCCTATTAAAAGAACACATACTTGCAATTTCTCTTATCTAACTCGTGTTTCTTTGTGTCAAAGACACCAGATACCACCGACTCCCCATCGCTACTTCATGGTTAGTAACGTTTTCTTTCCATAGGGCTAACAACTTCATGAGCCTTTGAAGCTTCTTATATGATATTATGGTCCTGGAGAAGACATCAAGGGATTGTATCTTACTATTTGGTATTTCATGTCAGCGGCCCCTCATGAGGGAAATTGGTTTCCAAGCTACGTGTCTGAATCTCCACTGGATACATTTGTTGATAACGAGGAGTCTGTTACTGAAGGAGGCGAATGCCAAAAAGATGGTTTCCCTATTCATGTTAATGGGAACATCAAAGAGAGAGAAGAGAAATTTGAGCAATTGAGCAATTCTGGAAACAACAATAAATTAGGTGCTCGTGATAATGCGTTTTCATTTAGCTTTGCAAAGAGTAAGAGTGCATCTAGATTTGTTGCAGAGAACGAGTCTCTAAATAAGGTGCTGTTGCTTGATTCTTCTCTTGATATATTCTGCACTAGCATGAGTTAGTTCGTTGTTGTGCTCTGTAATCACAATTGTGCGATTGATTGCTTCACTAAATCCTCGAGTCTCAGCAGTAAAAGATTTTTATTTAACGTCATCATCTCTTCATATTTTGCAGATTACAGATTCTCAGCAATTATCTTCTTTCACTTCTGGTTAGTAGCATTGCAAGTTTTCGTGAGCTTTGCAAACTGTCAATTGTCTGTATTTGAGCAAATCTAGCAAAAGCGAGGACAAGAAAATCTCCCCTTTTTTAGGGTTTGGTTTGGAGTCAAATGAGAATATATGTATATATATATGTAATTCACGTAAAGTTATTAATTTGTGCTACTGATTCTTTGGATTTCAGAACCGTCTGACATCAGAAGCTGGTTCTCCAGTTATGCGTATGAATCTCCTGTGCCAAGCGAAATCAAAGGACTTCTGGAAGAAACTCAATGTAGGGAAGGGGATGAGTTTGAAGAAGATAAAAGGAAAGGGAAGGCAATAAATTTGCAAAAATTCACTCCAAGCAGAAACATAAATTCAGATTTTATTGATGGAAAAGTATTCTCAAATCAAAATTTGAAGTTTAAGAGCTCTCCTGATGGTCATCGGCAAAACATGCATGTGAAAAAGGTATATTTTTCCGTCTTTCTTCTCTGTTTCAGCTGCCATTAGCAAAAGTTATATTCAGCTTTCCTTTTCAAGCCACTTTCGTGTTTTCAAACTTCAGGGAACTAAGTTTGTGGGAAAAGAAAATTCATCGCTCTGGATTAATCTGTGCCGTGACGGTGAGCAGAAAGGTCAAGCATTTGAAAAAGATGTTCGAAATTTTCCTCAAGCTGGTGACATTTTAGAATGTGGTGATCATTCCATAGAGAACTTGGAAGTTAAGATTGAAGCAGAATCCACTGGAAACAATACTAAGTTCAGACAAGTAAACGTTGCTTCAGTCAGGAAGTGCCCTCAGGGAAATGATAAGAATCAAAGTAAAGGAAATAAAATGCTGGGCAACGGTTTTGTGACAAGAAGGACGGACAGAATTTTAGAAGTAAGTGAAGAAAATTCTACTAATTGGCCACAAGCAGCTCTATTAGCTCGCCCAAGAAATAAAAAGATAACTCCATCAGCAGGTGAGGACTTTGTAATGAAAAAAAAGGCGCTAACAGAAAGAACCAACTTTGAACACTCTTACGTGGATGAGGTCACTGGTAAATGGCGCTGTCCTCAGAAGGATAAGCCAAATATCAGACCTCTGAAGCAGCTCCGACTTGAACAATGGGTTCTTAGACGCTAAACAGTAGGAAGCCTCTTGTTGGTCTTTTTGTTAATTATCTCTGCTAGTGCTTCCTGAGTTACCAATGGTGGGTAGAGTTCCATTCTCATTGTTTGGTTTGATTTTTGTGGTCATTGGAGTAATTCCCTTGTTCAACATTATTCCACTTCCTCTTGAATGATGCAATAACTTGGTCCTTTCCTTTTTGTGGTACAGTTGAGCACTAGCAACTACTATGGTTTCTTGTTTCCTCATATTGCCTATCGGAGACTTCAAGAATCTAACAATTTAATTTTGAACACAAAGGAAAAAACATACACGAAATATCTTTCCTTTTAGTGTTCGTAAATATCAGAGGACTTAGGGATCTGGATACACTAGAAAAGAGCAGCATCTGAAGCATCTGGAGCCAGAGCATTTCACCAATTATCTTGCAAGAACTTGAAGGAGAATTTAACAATACAGAAGAAGACAACTTTGTCTTCTCAGCATTTTCTAGCCTCCTCTTCAATTTTACCTTAATCATTGAGAAGGGAGAGAGAATGTTTACCCTTGAACTACACCCACCCCTTGAACTACACCCACCACCCATTGAGGAGAAGGGGGAGACAATTTTTACCGTTGAGCTACACACACCACCTATATGAAAGAAATTTAAAAAAATCACAAAACCCTAGTGTGTAAATCACCAAACAAATAGTTTTCCCAACTATAAAACTTGGTATTTGACATGTGGCATTGATGTTGCTATCATTTGTGCCTAAATTAAACTCTAAATTTTTGCAATAAAAAATGCTGAATAGGAAATAAGTATCATTTTTACGGGGAATTCTAATTAGTCAATCGCTATAAAAGAAATATTAAACGAATGAGGATTTAGTACAACAAAAGACATTTTTAGCTACGATTTTTTTGGCAACAATTCAAATTTGTTACCAAAAGTCTAGCCTTTTGTGACGTTTTACTAATTGTCACAAAAGGAGCGACATTTTTCAACAGTTTAGAGATTTTGTCGCCAAATGTCAAATATTTGGTAATAATTTGAAAATTTCGTCGCAAAAGGAGAATTTTTAGCGATGTTTTCAGAAAATGTCACCAAATGTTTAACATTTTAAAAATTAAACAAAAGACGTTTTCATTTCATTTTAAATGAAAACTCTTCCTACTCTTTTTTCTACCGTAGTCTTCCTTTACGTTTTGTGCTCTCCTTTAATAGAAAAAATTCATGTACATGCATTTTACGTATCACATACAAGTTCTCACGTATATATAAACATCATGTATGTATATACATATATATTAGAAACATGTAGAAGCTTAACTAAAACAATGAACACTATACCTTTAGTCATTGCAACTTGAAAATTCTATCCACTTATTCAATCTCACTGTCGAATGAAGTGTTTCTAAATCTTCTAACCTCCCAAACTCTCAAGTTAATGTTGTAAAATTTTCTAAAACGAAAGCAAAGATTAGGGCCCAAAAAAACCCCACAATTGTCCATGTATTGCCCTGCCCATTATAGAGGCAATGGACAACAACAGACCAACACAATGTTTCTAAAATGTTGTGAATCATATGGACCATACATACACAAGAGAGTACTCCAACATTCTATCACTTGGTCCATCTAATTCAACATTAACTTTATGGAGAAACATAATAAATGAATCGTGGCAATAAGTCCTCTTATAATGAGCAATATCTTCTATGTATTACATTATATTATGTCTCTACATACCAGCCCTTCAACTTAATGAATAAATCATATGTTTATTCTAAGTCCAAATTTAATGAAGAATCTCAATATAAACAAAATGAATATCTATAGGCGCACAAACCGTATGAGAAACATCACATTGAATAAGAGTTTCATTGAAAACAATGTAAATTCAATGACATTATTTTACAAAACCCAGTCCATTTTTACTATGTGATCCTTAAACTGCTTAGGTGATATGCCTTTAGTCAAAGGATTCACAATCATCAACTCAGTGCTAATGTGCTCAATTACCACTTTCTTTTCCTTAACATATTCTTTTATGGCTAAAAACTTAATGTCGATACAATTATCCACTTTTATTGTTTTTAGCCATAAAAACTGCAATTGAGTTGTCACAGTTTAATGACTTAGAAATAAAGTCCACAACTTTAAGCCCAAATATAAGACTCTTCAACCATTCACCAAACAAGGTAGTCTCAAAACACGATACGAACTCAACTTCTATAGTAGAAGTAGTAGTCAAGGTTTACTTAACACTTCTATAAGATACAACTCCATCAGCTAACATGAAAATATAACCTAGGATTGATTTTATTGAATCAATGCAACAACAAAGCCTGAATCGGAGCACCTAGTTACTTTTGAATTTTTAGTTCATTTGTATATAAGCATGTAATCGTTCGTTCTTTGAAGATATCTCATCATTGTCTTTGTAGCCTTCTAGTGATCAATACCTGGATTACTCTGATATCTTCCTAACATTCCAACCGTAAATGCAATGTCTGGTCTTGTATAGACTTGAGCATACATTAAGCTTCCAATAACTGAAGCATATGAGATCTTCTTCATGTATTCCCATTCGAACTCATTTTTCAAGCATTGAATCAAATTGAATCCATCACCCTTCACTATGAGTGCTACACTCGGTACATAATATTTTATCCGAAATCTCTCTACAAATTTGTTGATATAGATCTCTTGGGACAATCCTAAAATTCTTAGAGATCTTTCTTTATGGATCTTAATAGTAATGACATAAGATGCCTCATCCATATCTTTCATATCAAAATTTGTTGAGAGAAATTGTTTCACCTCACATAATAAACCTTTATCATTAGTTGAAGTAAAATATCATCCATATATAACACAAGATAACAAATCTTGCTCCTACTAATCTTCTGGTATGTACACTGATCCATGAGGTTCTCGTCAAAACTAAATGAAGTAATGACTTCATGAAATTTTAAATACCATTGACGAGATGCTTATTTTAAGTTATATATAGATTTATTAAGCTTGCAGATCAAATGTTCACCATCACTAGAGGAGAATTCTTTAAGTTGTTTCGTGTAAACCTCTTCCTTTAGTTCACCATTGAGGAAAGCCATTTTTACACCCATTTGATATAACTCAAAGTCAAAATGGGCTATAATGTCATAATTACTCGAAGAGAATCTTTCTTTAATACAGGAGAAAAAGTCTCCGTGTAATCGATTCCTTCTTTTTGAGTAAATCCTTTAACAACGAGTCTTGTTTTATGTCGTTCAATGTTGCCTTGTGAGTCGTTCTTTGTTTTAAAGACCCATTTATACCCAATAGGTTTTACACCATTAGGCAATGCAACGAGATCCCAGACTCGATTACATGCCATAGAATTCATCTCATATTTCATGGCATGATACCACAAGTCTAATTCTTTCGAACTTATGTCTTGTGAAAATGTTTCAGGATCATTTTTGACTCTGATGTTAAAGTTCACTTCTTTTAGATACACAATATAATGACCAGAGATACTTGATCGCCTTACTCTTATAGATCTCCTTAATGTTGTTTCAACATTCTCTTTAGTAGTATGTTGTTTAACTGGTTGATTAATAATTTCTTATTTTTCCATATCAACAACTTGATCTATTGAATCAGTATCAATTGTTTCTAGAATTTCATTAATTGGTTGTCTAACACCTATTGATGCTTGAGGGGAGTGAATGAAAATCAATCTATCACTTGAGCCAGAGGGATGAACTTCTTGATGTTCCTTTGCTAAAATAACATCTTGAAATTGATCACTCTTACAGATCAAGTCATTCTCAAGAAATTTTTCATTTCTTAATTCCACAATCCTAGTGATGTGAGATGGACAATAGAATCTGTAACCCTTGGATTTTTCAGTATATCCAATGAAGTGACCACTCATGGTTCTCAGGTCTAGCTTTTTTTTTTCTTGTGGATTATAAATGTTTACTTCAAATGGGCATCCCTAAAAACATTTGTGTTGTAAACTTAGTTTCCAACCCTTAAATAACTCAAAAGGTGTCTTTGAGATAGCCTTAGTTGGAACTCGATTTAATATATGCATCACCGTCTTTAGTGCTTCAATCCATTAGAAATTAGGGATTTTTAAATTACTCCACATGCTTCTCACCATGTTTATTAATGTTCGGTTTCTTCTTTCTGTTACACCATTCTAGTCCGGAGAACCAAGCATAGTGTATTGGGCAACAATCCTATGTTCTTAAATAAACTTAGCAAATGGGTTAGATGCTTGTGCATTCTCTGTGTATCTATCATAGTACTCTCTACCTCTATCTGATCTCACAAGCCTAATTTATTTTCCACATTGATTTTCTACTGCATTCTTAAAAACTTTAAAGGCATCCAAAGCTTCATCCTTATAACGAAGTAAGTAGAGATACATATATCGTGAATAATTATCTCTCAAAGTGTTAAAGTATTTCGGACTATTTGCATCTATGTCTAGACAACAAATATCTGTATGTATGATTTCTAATAGATTTGTGCTCCTCTTTGCACCTCTTTAGACTTGTTAGTTTGCTTACCTCCAGCCATTGCAACTCTAAAACTCTAGCTAGTAATTCAATCCAATTGCTAAATGAAGTGTTTCTGAATCTTCTAACCTCTCAAATTCTCAAGTTAATGGTGTAAACTTTATAAACCAAAAGCAGAAGGTTAGGGGCTGAAAAATATTCGACAACTATCCATATATTGCTTAACCCATTATAGAGGCAACAGACAACAACGGACCATCACAATGTTTCTGAAACATTGTGATGGTTGTGAATCATATGGACCATAGAGTATTCCAACATCTTTATGTATGCCATCGTCATCGTCTTCTTCCATTGCCTGCCATCTTCGTTGTCATTGGTTGAGGCATGTATTCCATCCTTTACAGAAACATTATGATGGTTGATGGTTATAAATCATATGGACCATATATACACGAGAGAGTACTCTAACTTCCTTATGTCTGCCATCATCATTGTCTTCTTCCATCACCTGTCATCTTCGTAATCGTCAGTTGAGGCAAGTATTCCATCCTTTGCATTATAGTGTTTCTTCTAATGGTGATGTTGTTGAATTTAAGTGTTGATTTTTGTTGGGTTTTGTGCCAAGTCGTGTGTGATATGGTTCCCTTGATGGTGAATTTGTGATGTCATAATATTGATGGTGAGATGGGTAGTGCATCTAGAATGAGTTGATTGAAGCTTAAAATCCAATATGAAGGTTGTTTGATTACTACCGATTAAGTGTTCGATAAAAGTTCTGTTAGAGATTTATATTAAAAGAATCTTAAGGATGAAGTGTTCTAGTTCATTTCTTTGTTTGGGTTTTCTATGTAATTTGTTCTTTAGGAGTTATTTGACAAAAAAGAGTGTAAAGATAACAAGAAGAAAAAGATACCCTATGGACATGATGGATACATGCTTATTTTCTTATCAGAAGAAACTTAAAGGAGATGAATTTATAAACAAACTGCTTTTTGTTCATATCTCAGTCAATAAAATTAACAGAATCCTTAACTAAATTATTCAAATGTAAGATAGGGAATTGGAAAAGAGCCATTTTATTTATTTTAATTTTTTTATGTTAGATGAACTCTATTACGGAAAAATTTTGCAGGAATTAATGCTTTGTAAAGGAGTGAAAAATTATCTATCAGTTGTTTGACGAAAGGTCTCCAAATAAATTTGTTCTTTAAGTCCCTCTTCATTTTAATAAGATTGACGAAGCATCTTTTTCCTTAAAAATGCCTTCTTTTATGAAGGTTGATGTTTAGTTGTTTAGTCTCGCTTTGAAGGCATTAATTCATGTTTGTGATTTCTTCCCACTTCTCTTCGTATAGAAGTGTTTGAAGGTTAAGAAGAAAGTTGAATCTTCGTTTTAAGTAAAAGAGTAAAGGTAAGAATTCTAATTTGCTTCATATGTTTAAGTTTGAGATGCTTCCCTTCTTATATTGCTTTTATGGTTTTCGATATTAGTTTGATTCCTAGCTACTGGTTTGACATGTAATAATATTACTTAAACTAGTGTTCTTTATTTCTAAATAGTTAGGTTGTTTCATAATCTGTACTTTCTTTCTCTTTGTGTTCATTTCCACATGTAAGGAATAAATTACATAAATTAGCAAGTTCTATAGTTTTTGTGTATACCATCTGCAATAAATATGTTAATTTATGAACTTTTTTATACCTTTACATTTTTCTTATTGTTACAATGTTTTAATAAATGAATCTTAGGAGGGGTTCTTCACATTTGGAGTTATAAAAAAGGTGCAACATTATGCCTTTGTAACTTTTCTATCAAAAAAGGTTGTTTAAGTACTGTCTCAAGTTTATTTGTTTGGATTACATGTATACATATTAAAGAATATGTTCTTTCTTCTTTTATTTCATATATGCCTCATTTTTATCTCATCTATTTCTTGCAACAAGCGTCATACTCTATGGAGATGCACACCTTATAAACGATGACGTCAGTCTCACTTCTTCTTTCTTCTTGAATTTCATATATGCCATCTATTTACAATAACGTCAGTCTCACTACTACTTCTAAAGCCAACACCTTCTCTTGTTTTCCTTGCTGTTTCTCCTTCTCTATTATCCCCTCTTCATTTTGTTCTGATGATGGAATTTCATTCTTAGTCACCTATATCCCATATTCTTTATGCCTTTCTAATGGAATGGGTCTATAGGTTGTAAAATTTTGAGATTTGATAAAATTAGTACAGAGGATTAGCTAATATTTTGATTGTTTGATACTCGAACAAACTTGAATTTAGATAATATAAAAATAAGTTTATCGAGTTTTGAGTTAGGCTCAAATTTGATATTAAAAGAGTCGAATTTATTATTTATTATTATTTTTAAAAATGTCAATTTTGACTTGGCCAATCAAGCTCAGCTTAATTTTGACCTAAATTAATTGAGCTCGTAGAAAATGATATCATTTTGTAAAAAACGACATCATTTTTTAGTTTATTTTAAAAATTATATAAAATTAGACCAACATCGTTTTTTAATCTTTTTTAAAAATTATATACAATTATGTCAATCTGGCCTGGCCCACTTATAACTCGAGCCGATCCATTAATATCCCTAATAATTTTTGTAGATGTCCAAAACTTAGAAAATGTAATTAAACGCCAGAAGATAAAAATCAGAATCATATTTAATATCATTCTATATATGTATAAAATGGATCAACCCAATTCACCGTCAACCACATAAGCTAGAATGTGACAAAGTGCAAAACTTTCAATCCGATTACCTCACAGTCGCACTTCTCATTGGAATGAGGAGCTTGTTCTCCATCGCCCTGTGCTACCGTCCCCTTGCAAGTGTCAGTCTTAAAGAACTTCGTTCTACATCGCTTCGCCGAAGTTTCATCCTAGCTCTCAAAATAATCAACTCTCAACAAGCTTAAAGAATGGGTTCTTTCTTCCTTAGGACATCCTTGGGACGTAGTTGTAAGAGAATATCCAAATATTGTTCTTTTTCCGAGTCCTCGGGTGCTGCTAAACTGATAGTTTCAGGCAACCCGATCCATTGTTACAACTCTTCTCATATTTACCAAAGCCATAGAACGATCATCTTGGAGTCCATCTCCTCTGAATCTGTCAGGTTTAACAGGCTTTCAGGCTGTGATTCTGGTAATTCTGTCAAAGACTATGCCTTTATTATGATAAACGTGCTTGCTTTTGCAGAGTAAATCGTGGGTAGTGCTTATTTCATGGTTTTGGAAAGTCAGGTGTCAAGTTGTGTTCTTTTTACAGGTATTGTTGAGGTTAGCTTGGATAGGCCTAGTACGAAAAATGCCATTGGGAAGGAAATGTTGAGAGGGTTGAGGCATACTCTTGAAATTATTAATGAGGATAGGTCTGCTAAGGTTCTTTTGATATCCAGTCTGGTTTCCAAAGTGTTCTGTGCCGGCGCTGATTTGAAGGTAATGCATGTTACATTGACCAGGGATCTGATTGAACCTTATTGGCATTGGCGGAATTCTCTGATGACAGCTGCATATTGTTACATTTTCTTTCCGGAATACTATTTGTCATTCTAAACTTACATGCTCTTCAATTAATGAAATATTTACAAGGTAGCAAGAGCTGGAGAGAGTTCATCTTGTAGAACGTCTAATTTCAATTCGATGTCCAGTTGATTTCTGTAATTTTTTTATATTCTCAGAAGAGCAAGCGTATTGGGATATCGATTAGGCTGATTTGTGTTAGTATGTCATTTGTAGTTCTGTGTCATGTTTCTTTGTCATGATTTTATTCCATTCGAGACTTGAATATCATATTTTACGATTTTTTTTCCTCGTCATCGTGACTTTTCTACACCTGTTTGATTCCCTTTTGAGATTCTATTTTATTGCATTCTTGTAAAGATTTCAAACTTGAACCTCAAAATTGAAAAGTGATACACCCCTTAAGTTTGAGCTCCACGTTGTTTATAGTTGATAGTTTTCTTAAGAATGAGAATAGAGGACGTTATCCACCACATATACTTGTTATCTGAATTTGAGTCTTACCTATGACTGACATTTGATGTGATAGAAGTAAGCAGTGGCTTTGTGTGTCTCTTACTGGTGTTGTTAGATTATTTTTTGTGCTTTTGGATAATTGTCTTTTTTGCTGGCTGTGAATATTGTGCTATTAACATCTTCTCTGTGACATTAAACATGTATTACTTATATGCATGCTTGACAGCTCTGCTTTTAAATGGATTGGCAGGAGCGCAAATCAATGACCCCATCTGAAATTCAACTTTTTGTCAACACACTTCGTTCAACATTCTCATTTATAGAGGTATACTTTTGTTAGCCAAGGATGTCTTCTTCAGTAGTTATATGTCTTATCTTTACTTAATCTTTGCCAAAAGTCCAAGAAATTTATTCTCTTTCCTTTACTTGAACACTAAATAGTGGTGTAAAATTTTGTAGGGTTTCTATGATTACCTCTGGTATGTTATATAGAAATTAAAGAGTTTTAGGCCTGTAGTTGACTTCTGGTTGTAATTTTTGGATTCATAATCGAAGTCGTACAGTTCTTGCCACTAAATTCACTGCCTCAGGAACATACTAGCATGTTTGGTTTCTATTGACAGTATCCTATGCGTAACTTTTAATTCCCGGAACTTTATTTAAATGCCTTCTCCTGGATGTCACTTTTCTTGATTTCTACCTCATCCTTCACCACCATTATATGTTCAACCAGGCACTTCATGTTCCTAGTATTGCTGTTATCGAGGGAGCAGCATTGGGTGGTGGACTTGAAATGGCTTTATCATGCGACCTTCGCATATGTGGTACTCATCTCATTCACAACATTATCTGATGTATTCATATAACTATAATACTGATTGAGATGTGAGTTCTCATCAAGTGCGCATGTAATGATTCAGGCGAAGATGCGGCACTTGGCTTGCCAGAAACTGGACTTGCTATAATTCCTGGGTATTTACTACTCTTTCCTTTTTCATTTTTTGGATACCTGATCTTATCATATCCTTTTGATTGCATGGCTTCTCTCTTTCTCTCTCTGTATGATTTGATTGTTCTTGGACATACTTATGCAAACTCATGTTGTGCATGAATAATCACTTTTGGCATCTAGGGTGGAATACTTGATTTTTTTACATTTCATTTTTATCTTTTCCCATGCACAGAAAAGAAAATTGATTTTTGTATTTACTTTTTTTGAGAATTGCTACTTCTTTGACCTTCTTGAGAAGTTATATGTGATTTGTTACTTCCCTAACTTTTTCGGTGACTTACCTCATTAGATCCTGGTTCTGAGCAGGGCAGGTGGAACACAAAGACTTCCTAGATTGGTAGGAAAATCAGTGGCAAAAGAACTCATACTTACTGGACGGAAGATAAATGGCAGAGATGCTAAGTCAACAGGTATATCTGGTTTGGAGATACTCCAAATACTCAAGTTGATATTAATTTTAATCAATAAGGTGATCTTGCTTCAGGCCTTGTCAATTACTGTGTCCCTGCTGGTGAAGCTCATTTAAAGGCACTGGAAATTGCTAGGGAAATTATTATGAAGGTACAAAAGTTTCGATTTTCTTGGATAAGAAATTATGTAATGCAGGGTAAAATTGCACCAGTGCAGAAATTTTCCGTACATCTTAAAAATTACAAAATAACAAGCCCAGATGAGGCACCTCAGTGTAGTAAGTGGTGTCAAATTGACAGCTCTTTACTTGAAAATTATAAAGAACATATTTTTTTTTTGCTAGAGAAATCCGCACTCCTTTATCTTCTGTTCAATAATGCAAAACCCACTCATATTGCACCAACTCACATAGACCTGAAGATCCACAATTGGTGGGGCCAGTAGGCAGTATGATCTTTTCTGGCTACCTATGCTACTTAGTGATTGTAATAGACTGTCCATCATAAACATAAGAAGCAATGATCGAATCCATTGAGATTTGGATAGATATAGAAGTCTATACTTATGCTCACTTGAACGTATGAACCAAACTAGTTCTCAAACTTCATACCCATTATCCCCAGCATGTTTCCCTTCACAGCTCCACCTCAATGGAAGAAGTTACATGTTCCCAATTTTTATAGTGGAGCAGATTCTGTAACTTTTTGGATAGATCTATTAAAAGCATTGAAAACATATATTTGTATGAAGACCTCGCATTGATATATAATTTCTACTGGTTGAAAGATATATATTAATCCCTTGTGTTATTGGAAGAACCACAACAATATTTATTTCTTGGTGTCTCTACATTCAGTTCGCAGGAATATCAGTTCTGACCTCATTATAACCTTTTTCTTAGTTATACCTTTTAAACTAGACGCTTCCAGTCCTATTTTGAGTTGTTCAATGTACCTGTTTTACTCCTTTCCTTGCAGAACTAAGACCATCTGATGTACACCCAAATAACGTCATGTACTTCTGACAGGGTCCAGTGGCAATTAGGATGGCTAAGAAGGCCATCAATGAGGGACTTGAGATGGATATAGCCTCAGCCTTGGAATTTGAAGAAGAGTGTTACAAACAACTCTTAAACACTGAAGATCGATTGGAAGGTTTGGCAGCATTTGCTGAGAAGCGCAAACCAAGGTATAAGGGTCAGTAGAAAAACCAAAAATGATACCAACAACTGTAATCTACCTTGGTAATTATTTTGGCTAAATCTCTTTCATTTTTACTACTATTCTGGCCCACATTGGCTGGGTATTTAGATGGAGCTGATTTGTAGATTGTTCGAATCATGATTCTTTTGGTATGTTCTGATCAATTTGGCAACTCTTGGAATGCTTTTGGTGGTTATCCTGTCCTAAAAATGCAACTGTTGGTAAGAACAATTTGTAAAGTACCAATGGACATTTAACGATGGACATTTAACTATGAATGAGAATATATAGAAACTATATATTCTCATTCATAGTTTTTCCATAATTAAGAAAGACAGAAATGTGGTCTTTATCTTTAACTAACATATTGAAGGAGCATCATCTTCATATAGGCACTGCTAACTTCCTATAAAAGGAAAAGAAAGATCCCTCGTGAACATTTTACCTAGGTTCTCTACTTACCTATTTGCGGATAGGGAGAGGGCTTGTTTACGTCTTCTAGGATATGATGATGATGTCATTCCTACTGAAGGAAAGGTGACAAGTTTCTAAAAGATCAAACTGCTGTCTACTGTGGAACATGAAAAAGAGCTGAGGTATGCAAGAGACCACAACTTGGAACTCTATTAGAGGCTTCTACGACGCTCTTTCTCTAAGAGTAACTGCAGGAAGTGTTGCACGGAAAGAATGGTTTTCGTAGAGCAGACTTGACGAGTTGTTAGCTCAGGTTCCAAACGGTCCATCTGGACGTTTGTTGTTTGCTATGAATTGCATCCTCTTTTTGTGAAGCCAGCTGACCAATTCCGCAAGTTTGTGGTGCAGGGATCTAAAATGATACCCTCAACTGTATTGCAGAAGATAAAACTATGATGTAAAACTTATTTGTGGAACGCAGAAAATGGCTTTATGGTTCTACATTGGTTTATTAAATTCCTGCTGCGCATGTTTGCCCAAGTAGCCATTGGCTAACCCTTGGATGATTAGGAGGTCCAAGCAGGCAGAGCGGCGGCTATATAGATAAATTAACTCAACAGGCTCCTATCAAAGAGTTCAATTATCTGAAAAAGATTCTCAAGAAGGCTAAGCATCTGTGAAACTTTGGACTTTTTCTGCGTCCTTTGAGATGCTGTACAAACAAGAGAAGTAGCAAACCCTTTTAGGTTGGTTGCTGCAAGAATTATGCTGTGACCCAGTAACCCGTCTTTTACAAGTCCACTACATCTTGTCATAGGCTTAACAAGTCGTTATTTCTAATGCAATCCTCAGTAATACATGATCAATGGTCTGCAGTACTTTTTAAGTCGATTTTTGAGAAGTTCTTTTGTATGATTCTAGTAGGATAAACAGAAATAGTTGTCATGATTTAGCTGAAATTTACAATATATTTAAACTGGAGAAAGGGCAGAACAGGTATATACTTTACAAGTTGACAAGAGAACGAAAACAAGAAAGATAAAAGTTAGGACAACTACCAGAGAACAAGAACCAAACTTTTGGTATCTTAGAATCGCCAAATTGATCATCTATCAAAGTTTGTGAATCCCCTGAACTTCCCATCTTCCATTTCCATAACTTCTTGATGGTATTTAGAGGAATTAATCTCGCTTGAACTATCCTTCTAACAAAAGTAATACAAAAATTCACTGCTTGTAGCTGTAGTGTAGATCATGTTAAGTGTACTGAAAGAAATGTGCGCCTCTTTTTTTTCTTGAAAATTAAATAAATTGGATTAATAAAGGTATACATACACTACAACTTTGACTCCCAACTGGAGAAAAATCCTTAACAGAACTAAGAAGAGAATAGCCTTACACGTATAGGCTCTTCTCCTTACCCACATTTTACATTCCCAAGACTATCTAGTTTTCGGTGTGGCCGAAAGACGTAATCACACCCTAAAGGACATGATAAGATCAATGCAGAACAGGACTAATCTACCTGAATACCTTTGGGGTGAAGCCATCAAGATAGCATTATACATTTTGAACAGAGTTTCGAGTAAGTCAGTATCAAAGACGCCTTTTGAACTTTGGGTTGGAAGGAAGTCAAGTCTTGCACACATTCGTGTGTGGGGCTGCCCTGCTGAAGTAAGGTTGTATAATCCTCATGAAGGTAAATTGCAACCTCATTCAACTCGTTGCTATCTAGTTGGTTATCCTGACCACTTTAAGGGTTACAGATTTTTCTGTAGAGAAGGAGGAGCCAGAGTAGTGGAGTCACAGACGGCGAAGTTTCTGGAACACGATGTCTACGATGAAGGTGGATCTTTGCATCATCCAGTAGATAGTAGGACAGATACTACAATTATTGTGTATCCACAGCTTCTTATACAGTCAGTTCCGGTGGATGAAGGCTTGGGTACTGTGCCTATGCAGGTACAGGAACCTACTCTTATTCAGGAACAGGTTTCTGAGGTACAAGAGCCTATGCAGTTGCGTAGATCCACTAGAGAGAGGCGACTTGCTATCTCATCGGACTACATAGTCTATTTAGGTAAACATGACTATGATATAGGACATGTTGTGGATCCAGTGACTTTTACAGAAGCCGTTTTTGGACTTCATGCGGATATGTGGTGGGAAGCAATGAAGGATGAGATGCAATCGATGAGGTATAATAAGGTATGGGAGCTTGTTGATTTACCTCAACATTACAAACCTGTCAGTTGCAAGTGGTTATTTAAGACCAAGAAGGACACACAGGGTCAAGTTAAGCGGTTTAAGGCGCGTCTTGTTGCCAGAGGATTCTCTCAGAGAGAGGGAATTGACTTTAATATCACATTCTCTCCTGTGTCCTCGAAGGATGCATTTAGAGTGATGATGACAATAGTAGCTCATTACGATATGGAGCTGCACCAGATGGACGTTAAAACCGCTTTCCTGAATGGTGCCCTTTATAAGGAGGTCTATATGGAGCAACCTGAAGGTTTTCAAGATCCAAATGCAACTGAAAAGGTCTGTAAGTTGAATAAATCAATATATGGTTTAAAGCAAGCTTCCAGACAATGGTACCTAAAGTTTGATGAGGTTTTGTCCTCATTGGGCTTTGTGGAAAATAAAGTCGAAAGATGCTTAGACTATAAGGTCAGGGGGAGTAGAGTCATCTTTATACTTCTGTATGTCAATGATATCTTGCTCGTGTCGAATGATTTGACCATGTTACATGAAGTAAAGCGACTTTTGGCCAAACATTTTGACATGAAGGATTTAGGTGAAGCATCTTTCATTCTCGGTATACAGATTCATCGAGACAGATCTCAACACACATTGAGTCTCTGGCAAAAGGCATACATTGAGCGAGTGTTACAATGGTTTAATATGACTGATTGTAGACCTATTGTAGCACCCATCTCTCGTGGAGAGAAATTATCTTTGGCACAGTGTCCAAAGAATGCAGTTGAAAGGGAGGCTATGAGGAATATTCCGTACTCTAGTGCAGTAGGTAGCTTGATGTATGTACAAGTGTGCACTAGACCAGATATTGCATTTGTCGTTGGACTGCTAGGTCAATA